>JAUMJK010000632.1:0-288758 GCA_033558105.1 Coccyzus lansbergi | reverse complement strand
GGCGAAGGGGCGTGGCCACGAGGGCGGGCTCAGCCAATGAGAGCGCGCGTCGGGCCCGAGGCGGTTGCGGGGCGGGTCCCCCGGGGCCCCAGCGCGGCGGGGCCGCGGGAGCTGGGCGCGATGGGCCCGGGGTGGCGGGCGGCCTCGGCGGGGCTGGTGTGCGGCAGCCTGGCCATCTTCGCGGCGCTGGGCCGGGCGGCGCAGGCCCTGCCCCGACCCGCCGCCGTGCGGAGCCGCCCCGGCCGCGCCTGGCGCTGGCGGAACCTCCTGGTCTCCTTCGCCCACTCGGTGCTGGCCGGGCTCTGGGCCCTCTTCAGGTACTGGGGGAGCTGCGAGGCTATGGGGAAGAGGGGGGGTGGGGGCCTGTGCTGCTCCCCTGCCCCACCAGGCTGGCCACCCCCACCCCCCCCACCTCACTCCCCTCTCCCCACAGCCTCTGGCACAACCCGGAGCTGCTCTCCGACATCCAGGACGGCTACAGCGTCTCAGGGCACCTGCTGGTCTGCTTCTCCTCGGGTAAGGAGGGCAACAGGGCCATGGCCGCCTCGCCAGGCTGGGCCAAGGCAGAGGCATTCCCCACACCCCGAAGCGCGGCCAGGGCACCGTCGCCCTCCCTGCCGCTCCTCCTCACCTCAGCGGGCGATGGGCCGCGAGCCAGACCCACCTCAACGCTCTCCTTCATCCCACCTCAACGCTCTCCTTCGTCCCACAGGCTACTTCATCCACGACAGCCTCGACATCATCGTCAGCCGCCAGTCCCGCTCCTCCTGGGAGTACCTGGTGCATCACGCCATGGTGAGAGAGGCCCTGGGGAGGCAAGGGGTCAGCACTGGGAGGGCTACCGGGAACCCTGGGGAGGCTACCGTGCACCTGGGTGGGCTACCACAAACCTGGGTGCCCACCCATGCACCTGGGTGGTTGATTCACCTTCCCTGGAGGTGTTTAAGGCACAGGTGGATGAGGTCTTGCCCTGTGAGGAGCGTCTGAGAGAGCTGGGGTTGTTTATCCTGGAGAAGAGGAGGCTGAGAGGAGGCCTCATTACTCTACAACTCCCTGAAAGGAGGTTGTAGAGAGGAGGGAGCTGGGCTCTTCTCCCAAGGGACAGGGGGCAGGTTGAGAGGGAATGGCCTCAAGCTCCACCAGGGGAGATTTAGGCTGGAGATTAGGAGGAGGTTTTTCACAGAAAGGGTCATTGGGCATTGGAACAGGCTGCCCAGGGAGGTGGTTGATTCACCTTCCCTGGAGGGGTTTAAGGGACAGGTAGATGAGGTCTTGAAGGACTTGTTTTAGTGTTTGATAGGAATGGTTGGACTCGATGATCCGATGGGTCTCTTCCAACCTGGTTGTTCTATGATTCTATGATTCTACCACAAACCCCAAGGGGCTACTGTGCATCCTCGCGGGGCAACCACACACCTCGGGCCTCGGCCCATGCAGGTTTCGTGCGCTACGGTGCTGCCAAACCCGAAGCCCTTCCTTCTGCCTCGCCCTTGCTGCCAGGTACACTGCACATCAACAAATCCAGGACGCGCAGCGGGATGCCTGCCAGCGGCAGCTCCGAGTGCCTGGAGCCAGCCAGGCTGCCGTGTCGGGGGAGAGAGAAGGGCTGGAGGCTGTTTCACACTGGGAGGAGTAACAGGTCTCCCCAGGGGAACAGGCTCTCCAGCCTGGTTTTCACTTGGCCCAAGTGGGATTTCTGGGTTCACAGAATCACAGAATGACAGAACAACCAGGTTGGAAGAGACCCATCGGATCTTCTAGTCCAACCATTCCTATCAAACACTAAACCAAGTCCCTCAAGACCTCATCCACCCGTCCCTTAAACACCTCCAGGGAAGGGGAATCAACCACCTCCCTGGGCAGCCTCTAACAATGCCCAATGACCCTCCGTGTGAAAAACTTCCTCCTAATCTCTAGGCTAAATCTCCCCTGGTGGAGCTTGAGGCCATTCCCTCTTGTCCTGTCCCCTGTCCCTTGGGAGAAGAGCCCAGCTCCCTCCTCTCCACAACCTCCTTTCAGGGAGTTGTAGAGAGTAATGAGGTCTCCTCTCAGCCTCCTCTTCTCCAGGCTAAACACCCCCAGCTCTCTCAGACGCTCCTCATAGGGCCTGTTCTCCAGCCCCTTCACCAGCCTTGTCGCTCTTCTCTGGACTTGCTCCAGAGCCTCAACATCCTTCTTGTGCTGAGGGGCCCACAACTGGACACAGTATTCAAGGAGCTTCTTAGGGTATTTCTGGCTTAGGATATGCCCAGATCGCAGTGAGAAAAGACTCGCTTCCCCCAGCACAGGGAGAGCTGACCCTGCTCTTTGCGTCCCCCACCCAGGCCATCTCTGCCTTCCTCTCGCTCATCATCACGGGCCGGTTCCTGGTGGCGGCCGTGCTGCTGCTGCTGGTGGAGGTGAGCAACATCTTCCTCACCATCCGCATGCTGCTGAAGATGAGCAACGTGCCTTCCCCCGCGCTCTACCAGGCCAACAAGTACGTCAACCTGGTGATGTACTTCGCCTTCCGCCTGGCGCCCCAGGCTTACCTCACCTGGTACTTCCTCCGCTACGTGGAGGTGCAGGGCCAGGGTGCCTTCCTCACCACCACCCTCCTGCTGCTCGACGCCATGATCCTCATGTACTTCTCCCGCCTCCTCCGCTCCGATTTCTTCCCCTCCCTGCGCAAGGGCTCTGCGGAGAGAGACGTGGACGGCGAGAAGTTTCTGATAGACTGAGACGTGCGTGTGCCAAGGGGGAAAAACCCAGGCTCCAAGCTCCTGGAAGTCTGGGGCTCTCCAAACCTGCTCTGATGTGCCTTAGGGCTCGCTCCCTGGCCCCGGGCCCTGCTTTCACCCTCTCTCTGCTGCCTAAAAGCGCTTCCCTGCTGGACCAGCCCGACAGCCTCGCTGAGCCACAGGGACGCCACCGAAGCCAGGGGCATGGCCGGTGGAGAAGCCGCCCCAGTTGGCTCCTGCGCAGGCAGCTGGGGCACCAGGGGTGGCTGCGTTTCACAGTTGACGGCCTGAGGGGGTTGCGAGGGGAGGGCCCAGGCCCTCCTGAGGTGATGCTGGGTGTTACGTGCATTAAAAATCAGTCTGTTTCTCTGCTGCCGCAGCACACGCCTGGGCCGGCTCTTCTGTGGAGCAGAACGACGTCGAGGGGAAAGGTGAGGGCATGGGAAAGGATGTGGGCACAGGGAAGGACGTTCCCAGTGGAGGGTTGGCAGTCCTTGGGAAGGGAGAGGGCGTATTTCTGCTGCTCACTTTGTTCCAGGGATGCCCTCAAGCCTGCTGGGACCTACCAGCCCAGCTGCACCTTGAATAGCAAGACCGCATCCTTCCCACAGATGGGTCTCTCTGCTCCTCCTCACTCATCTGGCTCTTCCAGAGCCCCCTGGGCTGAGCAGGGGAAGAAAGTCAGAGAGGTACTGAAGCATCCAGGAGCCTGGCTGGACTGCATGACTCACCCAGCAGCCACGTGAAGTGGAGCTGGCATGGAAAAAAGCCCCGTGAGGGCAGAGGCTCTTCCTGGAAGAGTGCCGCATGCTCATATCCCCCCCCGGAACCATCTTCACCAGCACAGCGCAGGGCCCTCTCCTATAGCTGCAGCACCCTCAGAGCGCTGGGAGGAGAAAGGGGGGCTCAGCTCCCTGGGGGAGCGAGGCTAGAACCGGCCCAGCCGGTCCTGGGGAGCACCAGCAGAGTAAATCCTGCTGACGTGAGAGCTCTGGGACCACACATGGACTGGCAGAAAGCAGTAGGGCTTGCATGAACCCTGCTCCAGGGCAGGATCCACCCTAGAAACCCCACCAGCAGCCCAGCTCGGGCAGAGGCAGGTTGGAATAAGCCAGTGATTGAGTGGGAGTGGTGGGGGAATCACCCCACGGGGCTGGGATCCCACACGGTGGGGCCGTGTGGGATTCCAGCCCCGTGGGGTGGTTCCCAGCTCTCTGGAGGAAGGGAGTGGCTCAGGAGGGACCCTAAAGCCCGTCCAGTCTCACCTTGTGGCATGGGCAGGGACACCTCTCACTGATGTCGCTTGGAGCAAGCTGAAGACATTCCTGCTCAGATCATGGGATGGAACTGGATGGGCTTTGAGGTATCTTCCAACCCCAACCATCCCATGAATCTATGATCTGGGGCAGGTTCTGGTGGACACCAAGCTGAGTGTGAGCCGAGCAACTGAGCAGAAGTTGCTCAGAGAGGTTGTGGGGTCACCATGCTTGGAGACATTCAAAGATCAGGTTGAGCAACGAAGCTGGTGAAGGGGTTGGAGAACAGGCCCTATGAGGAGCATCTGAGAGAGCTGGGGGTGTTTAGCCTAGAGATGAGGAGGCTGAGAGGAGACCTCATTACTCTGTACAACTACCTGAAAGGAGGTTGTGGAGAGGAGGGAGCTGGGCTCTTCTCCCAAGGGACAGTACAAGAGGGAATGGCCTCAAGCACTGCCAGGGGAGATTTAGGCTGGAGATTAGGAGGTTTTTCACAGAAAAGGGCATTGGAATAGGCTGCCCAGGGAGGGGGTTGATTCCCCTTCCCTAGAGGTGTTTAAGGGACAGGTGGATGAGGTCCTGAAGGACTTGATTTAGTGTTTGATAGGAATGGTTGAACTTGATGACCCAATGGGTCTCTTCCAACCTGGTTGTTCTATGATAGTCCTCAGCAACTGTCAGTAGCCTGGCTTGACCGAGGTCCCTTCCTGAGGACTCCACCACCCTCTGCAAGAGGCTTGAAGGAACTATGTGCCCCCACTGTTCAATTACCTCAGTCAATATTTGGTCAGGGCTTTCACCATCTCAGCTCAGCATAACTGCACACTTAAGTTCAAGTGCCTCTAAGGCATAGCCGCACTTCACCTCCCTTGCCTGCTCACCCAGCGCTCCTGTGGCTCTCCAGCTGCTTTTAAAAGCCACTTTCATCTCCAAATTTAAGACGTGCTGAGGTGGGGAGGCCCCGGCCCAGGTTGCCCCATCCCTGGAGGTGTTCCAGGCCAGTTTGGATGGAGCTTGGAGCCCCTGATCCAGTGGGAGGTGTGACAGGAGCCTGTGACTGGGGTGGGACTGGATGGGCTTTGAGGTCCCTTCCAACTCAAGCCACTGTGTGACTACAAAACAGCCCTGATGAGGGGCATCTCAGGCAAGGGAATAGAAACATGGACCAGGAAACAAGGCTGGGATCACATGCTGCAGCGCAGGGATCAGCGATGCTGTCAGAAAACACACACACACAAAGCCTCTGCGATGCCATTAGCTCAAGGAGTTCGTCAAGAGAAGCCCACAGCACAAGCAAAGAGCTGATAAGCTCTGAAAACACTTGCAGCACTCCACTGGTGCCAGGTCTGATCCATAAACACGGTTTTGTTGGGGTTTACTCACCTCCTGGGCACTCCCCAGCCTGCCGAATGCTCCAGAAGGAAGCGTGTGGGACACTGAGAACACCAATCCCAAACACAAGCTAATTGCACTAAAGGGCAATAAAACGAAGGAGGATACCACAGGCCTCAGATGAACAAAAAGATTAAAAGTTCAGGCCTGCATCACCTCACAGATGACTACTCGGAGCAGACAGAACACAACAGAGATCCAGAAGAGCCCAAACAGGCGCAGGGCAGTGCTGCCCTCTGTGCAATCCTCTCATGAATCAACACTCTGCCCTCACGGTGTCACCGAGGGAGGGAGGACACTCCCTTTCACTGAAATGAAGCCCCAAAAGTTTGCTGCACGCTCACTTGCACGCAGGCTACGCTATCACAAAACACAAGAGCCCCTTAGAGGTGTCACAGGGTTTATTTTCCTGTCTGTACAGTTGTCGGCAGATGCAGCTTAGATGATTCCAATCTGCAAAGAAGCACAGCACATTAAAAGAGATGTCACGGCAGCAGAAAGGCACAACTTCCACCAAAGACATCATTGCCAGGGTGGTGTCTCCCTGGGATTCGTGTCCTCCAAAACCAGGCTCCTTCCTGCAGTGCCTCTCACAGCCACTTTACAGATCTGCTCCAGGATGATCCCTGTGCTAAACCACAGACCCATTCCACTGCTCCTGTACCGCCCCTGCCTCATGTCCACCTCAGCCACAGCCAGGATTGAACTACCCACTGCTTCTGAGGCTGCTAGGACAAACAGCCGACTGACCATGAGCCAGCAGTATGCCCAGGTGGCCAAGAAGGCCAATGGCATCTTGGCTTGGAGCAGAAATGGTGTGACCAGTAGGGCCAGGGAGGTGATTCTCCCTCTGGACTCAGCACTGATGAGGCTGCTCCTTGAATCCTGTGTTCAGTTGTGGGCCCCTCAGCACAAGAAGGATGTTGAGGCTCTGGAGCAAGTCCAGAGAAGAGCAACAAGGCTGGTGAAGGGGCTGGAGAATAGAACCTATGAGGAGCATCTGAGAGAGCTGGGGGTGTTTAGCCTGGAGAAGAGGAGGCTGAGAGGAGACCTCATTACTCTCTCCAACTACCTGAAAGGAGGTTGTGGAGAGGAGGGAGCTGGGCTCTTCTCCCAAGGGACAGGACAAGAGGAAATGGCCTCAAGCTCCGCCAGGGGAGATTTAGGCTAGAGATTAGGAGGAAGTTTTTCACGGAAAGGGTCATTGGGCATTGGAATAGGCTGCCCAGGGAGGTGGCTGATTCCCCTTCCCTGGAGGGGTTTAAGGGACGGGTGGATGAGGTGCTGAGGGACATGGTTTAGTGTTTGATAGGAATGGTTGGACTTGATGATCCGATGGGTCTCTTCCAACCTGGTTGTTCTATGATTCTATGAAACGCTGTCCCAGCCCAGAAGCTGCAGGACAGCTGCTGCATCCTCCCTGCTAACACTCTGGAGCTCTTTTAGTCATAGAATGGTTTGGAAGGGATATTTACGGGTCATGCAGTCCAACTACTGCAGTGAGCAGGGTCATCTTTACCTGGATCAGGTTGCACAAAGCCCCATCCAACCTGATCTTACAATCACAGAATCACCAGGATGGAAGAGACCCACCGGATCATCGACTACAACCAGGGACAGGACACAGCCTGGGCCAAGGTTTCACCACCCTCAGCATTAAGAATTCCTTACCCTTATCTAGCCTAAACTTCTCCTCTTTTAGTTCAAAACTAAAACAGTTTTGTTGGGGTTTACTCCCCTCGACCCACTGCTACAGGCCCTGCTAAGAAGCTTCTCCCCATCTTTCTTCTCAGCTCCCTTTGAGTATTTGAAGGCCTGTGGAGTGAAGCCCTCCCTGAAACAGCTGAGGGAAACTCCGCTGAAACAGCAGTGATTCTCTCCCAGCAACTTTTCCCAACCAACCTCAGAATTTCCCAGGCAGAATCACATTTTGCCGGACAATGTGGCTTGTTTTCTGAACATTTCTGAACACTGACACTCCACAGAAGTGCTGCTGTGCTAGAAGCGCCCGTACCTCACCTGTACTCCAGGAAGAGCAACCAAGTGCCAGAGATACAAGACAACGAGAGCTGCAAAGCTTCAAACACTTCTCACCTTGTTGGCTACATCCAGCGCATCGTAATCTGGAGCCAGTCGGACGTAAGCCTTCTTCTCCCCATCAGGCCTAGAGAGAAGGAGGCATCAGTAGAGAGACACACAGCTTCTCCCACCCGCTCCACGTTCCTGCTATAGCAACGTGCATCAGTGGTTCCTTTGGAAACATCACTTTACTCAGTGGTAAAAAATGTTTACATCACTTGCACGAGACTCCCTGCGTGTTAGAAGAGCTCCCTGGTGAGGCCGATGCCGTGGGTTGCTAACATTTTCCACTCCTACTAAGATGTCTAAAGTCACAAATTGCATTTCCAAAGACTTGAACACTGAAAACACTACAAAGCTTAATCCCACACTCCCTCAAAGCTGCAGACACTCACATTTGTTCCTATTTTCTGCTAAAAGCAGCTCCGGAAGCACCTGGTACCCACCAGAAGCCTACGCTCCCCACCCCTTCTCACCTAATCAACGTGTTGACCTTAGCCACATCGATATCATAGAGCTTCTTGACAGCCTGTTTGATCTGGTGCTTGTTTGCCTTGACATCGACGATGAAAACCAGGGTGTTGTTATCCTCAATCTTCTTCATCGCCGACTCTGTGGTCAGAGGAAACTTGATGATGGCATAATGGTCCAGCCTGGAGGACAGATCATGCGGTTAACAGAAGGTCAGAAGATGCTTTCTCTGCACTCAGAGGCTTTCAGGTACCACCTAAGAAAGGCCTCTGCACTCAGAGGCTTTCAGGTACCACCTAAGAAAGCTTGGGGTGCATCAGTCACCAAATAAAAGTTCTAATCACCAACTCTCAGACTTTGGTCGCTTAGAATCATCATCACCTGCACCCTCAATGCAACCTAATCCTGGCACCAAGCGTGTGCGCAGCTCCCAGAGCAGCACACACGCCTGGTGTCACACAGGTCCCCAAACGTGGGGCTGATCCCACCCCACGAGCCCACAACGTACTTGTTTCTGCGCGGGGCGCTCTTCCGGGGGTACTTGGGCTGCCGCCGGAGCCGCAGGGTCTTGGGCCTGCGGAAGGTGGGCGAGGTGCGGATTTTCTTCTTCTTGTGACTGTGCACCCCCTTCAGGACGGCCTTCTTGGCCTTCAGCGCCTTCGCTTTCGCCTCTGTCTTCGGAGGCACCGCTGCAAGAACAGCTCAGTCAGCACAAGCAGGGGCTGCAGGACCGGGACAGGCTCCCCTGCCTGCCCCAGAGTGCTACGGCTTCCCAAGTCAACGAACACAACCCCTTCAGGCAATCTGCACTCCCTAATCCATAGAATCATAGAATCACAGAACCACCAGGTTAGAAGAGACCCATCAGATCATTGAGTCCAACCATTCCTATCAAACACTAAACCATGTCCCTCAGGACCTCATCCACCCGTCCCTTAAACACCTCCAAGGAAGGTGAATCAACCACCTCCCTGGGCAGCCTAGTCCAATGCCCAATGACCCTTTCTATGAAAAACCTCCTCCTAATCTCTAGCCTAAATCTCCCCTGGAGGAGCTTGAGGCCATTCCCTCTCGTCCCTGTCCCTTGGGAGAAGAGCCCAGCTCCCTCCTCTCTACAACCTCTTTTCAGGTAGTTGTAGAGAGCAACGAGGTCTCCTCTCAGCCTCTTCTCCAGGATAAACACCCCCAGCTCTCTCAGCGGCTCGTCATAGGGCCTGTTCTCCAGCCCCTTCCCCAGCTTCATTGCTCAAAACCAATGCCAACCCCAGAATGCCCAACATCCTCCCTCACCTCATCAAAAGGTAGTGACACTCATAGAATCATAGAACAACCAGGTTGGAAGGGACCGATCGGATCATTGAGTCCAACCATTCCTATCAAACACTAAACCATGTCCCTCAGGAACATGTCCCTCAGAACTCATTTCTGCCCTCAAATCCCTCACCTCCTCAGAGTCATGGAATGGTTTAGGTTGAAAGAGGTCTCAAAAGCCCACTCAGTTCCAACTCCTGCCATGGGCAGTGACACCTCCCATTGGATCCAACTGCTCCAAGCCCCATCCAACGTGGCCTTGGGACACCTCCAGGGATGGGGCAGCCACCCCTGCTCTGGGCAACCTGGGCCAGATCCTCTCCACACTCATTGTGAAGAGTTTCTTTCTCATGTCTAATCTAAACCTTCCTCCTCACATTTCATAGAATCATAGAACAACCAGGTTGGAAGGGACCCATCGGATCTTCTAGTCCAACCATTTAATTTAATTTAAAGCCATTTCCCCTCGTCCTGTCACTCCAGGCCCTTACAGCAAGTCCCTCCCCAGCTTTCCTGGCTCCCCTTTCAGTGCTGGAAGCTGCTTTAAGGTCTCCTTGGAGCCTTCTCTTCTCCAGGCTGAACAGCCCCATCTCTCTCAGCCTTTCCTCATAGCTGAGATGCTCCAGCGCTCGATCACCTCCCCCCTTAGAGGGTTCTCCAGGCACCTCACTCCCTCAGGGAACAGGCCTGGGCGCCTCGTGCAGGCCTCTCCCGCCACCCCCACGTGCCCGGGAGCCCAGCACTGTCTCACCACCCCCTTCCACCGCTCAGCCCGGCTCCCCGCGATCCCCCCGCACCCTAAAGGCTGCCTCCCCACCATCCCAGCCCGCACGCCCAGGCCCCGCCGCCCTCAGCCCTCACCCTCCTTCTTCGCCTTGGGCGCCATCTTGGCCAGGCGGAGGCCGAAAGGGGCCGCCCGCGCCGCGCCGCACGGGCTTATAGCGCCAAATCTCGCGAGATCTCCGCGCCTAATTCTCGCGATGCGGGCGGGAACGGTAGTCCTCGCGAGCGGCCTCATCCGCGCAGGCGCGGTGCCGTCCCGCGCCGCGGGGCATCACGGGAGTTGTAGTCCCGTCGCATCCGCCGCACCCCAGCATCGCTGCCCCGCGGGGGAACCGGGAGGAGCCCCGGATTGGGGGTGGTTACCGGGTCCTGTCGCGTCGGTAGCAAAGCGATGGTCCAGCCCGGGGAGAAACCGCGTCCTGGCCACTCCCCCGTGCTTGGAGGAGTGGCTAAGTGGTTTCTCCCCGGGCTGGGCGGGCGGCGCTGCCGGCAACGGGAGGTTCGCGGTAACGGGGACGCGGGGACAGGGACATGGGGACCAGTGGGACACTGGGATGAGATGATGGGACATGGGGACAGGGACATGGGGACCAGTGGGACACTGGGATGAGATGATGGGACATGGGGACAGGGATGTGGGGACCAGTGGGAAACAGGGATGAGATGATGGGACATGGGGACAGGGATGTGGGGACCAGTGGGACACTGGGATGAGATGATGGGACATGGGGACAGGGACATGGGGACCAGTGGGAAACAGGGATGAGATGATGGGACATGGGGACAGGGATGTGGGGACCAGTGGGACACTGGGATGAGATGATGGGACATGGGGACAGGGATGTGGGGACCAGTGGGACACTGGGATGAGATGATGGGACATGGGGATAGGGATATGGGGACATTGGGACCAGTGGGAAACAGGGATGAGATGATGGGACATAGGGTTAGGGATATGGGGACCAGTGGGACACCGGGATGAGATGATGGGAGATGGGGACAGGGATATGGGGACCAGTGGGAAACCGGGAGGAGATGATAGGACATGGGGACAGGGATGTGGGGACATGGGGGCACTGGGATGAGACGATGGGACATGGGGACAGGGACATGGGGACCAGTGGGACACTGGGATGAGATGATGGGACATGGGGACAGGGATGTGGGGACCAGTGGGACACTGGGATGAGATAATGGGACATGGGGACAGGGACATGGGGACCAGTGGGACACTGGGATGAGATGATAGGACATGGGGACAGGGATATGGGGACCAGTGGGACACTGGGATGAGATGATGGGACATGGGGACGGGGATGTGGGGACCAGTGGGACACTGGGATGAGATGATAGGACATGGGGACAGGGATATGGGGACAGGGACACTGGGATGAGATGATGGGGCTTGGGGACAGGGACATGGGGACCAGTGGGACACTGGGATGAGATGATAGGACATGGGGACAGGGATATGGGGACCAGTGGGACACTGGGATGAGATGATGGGACATGGGGACAGGGACATGGGGACCAGTGGGACACTGGGATGAGATGATGGGACATGGGGACAGGGACATGGGGACCAGTGGGAAACCGGGATGAGATGATGGGACATGGGGACAGGGATATGGGGACCAGTGGGACACTAGGATGAGATGATGGGACATGGGGATAGGGATATGGGGACATTGGGACCAGTGGGAAACAGGGATGAGATGATGGGACATAGGGTCAGGGATATGGGGACCAGTGGGACACTGGGATGAGATGATGGGAGATGGGGACAGGGATATGGGGACCAGTGGGACACCGGGAGGAGATGATAGGACATGGGGACAGGGATATGGGGACATGGGGACACTGGGATGAGATGATGGGGCTTGGGGACAGGGACATGGGGACCAGTGGGACACTGGGATGAGATGATGGGACATGGGGACAGGGATGTGGGGACCAGTGGGACACTAGGATGAGATGATGGGACATGGGGATAGGGATATGGGGACATGGGGACCAGTGGGACACAGGGATGGACATGCATGGGGACAGTGGGATGCGGTGACAAGTGGGGATGTGGGGACCAGTGGGAGGTGGGACATGGGGACAGGGATCAATGGGACACAGGGATGGATGTGCACGGGGACGGTGGGATGCGGGGACAGGGACAAGTGGGGATGGGGGGACATGAGGATGGGATGGAGGGACACAGGGACAGGCACACAGAGACCAGTGGGACACGGGGATGGGATGGAGGGACACGGGGACAGGCACACAGAGACCAATGGGAGATGGGGATGAGATGGGGGGACATGGGGACAGGGACACGGCGACTTTGGGACACAGCGATGGGGATGGTGAGATGCTGGGACAGGCACACGAGGAACACAGAGACCAGTGGGACACGGGGAGGAGATGATGGGACAGGGACAAGTGGTGACACGGGGACCAGTGAGACGTGTTGCATGTAGTGACATGAGCACCAGTGGGATGTGGGGATGGATGGGGCATGGGGACATGAGGACCAGGGGGACACAGTTGTGCACTGTCCTGAGCTTGGGATGTGGGAACAGCAGAGACTTGGGGACATCGGTGCAGCTGTGTGGGGACAACTGGGACATGGGGACAGCCACACTCATGAATCTCGGAGTGGGGACAAGCATGTCTGGGGATGTGGGGACAGCCACATTCCAGGGGTTTGGAGACAACAGGGACACGGAGACAGCCGCGTTCCAGGATGCTGCGCGTGGGGACACCTGGGGCACGGGGACAGGGACAAGTGGGGACATGGGGACGAGTGGGATGTGGGGACAGCCGCACGTAGCAACGTGAGCACCAGTGGGATGTGGGGATAGGTGGGACATGGGGACATGAGGACCAGGGGGACACAGCTGTGCACTGTCCTGAGCTTGGGATGTGGGAACAGCGGAGACATGGGGACCATGATGAGCAGCGCTGTGGGGACAACTGGGACATGGGGACAGCCACGCTCATGAATCTCGGAGTGGGGACAAGCACGTCTGGGGATGTGGGGACAGCCACGTTCCAGGAGTATGGAGACATGGGGACTTTGGCACCGCGGTGAGCAGCAGTGTGGGGACAACTGGGACATGGGGACAGCCACACTCAGGAATCTCAGAGTGGGGACAAGCGTGTCTGGGGATGTGGGGACAGCCACATTCCAGGGGTTTGGAGACAACAGGACCAAGGAGACAACAGGGACAAGGAGAGAGCCATGTTCCAGGATGCTGTACATGGGGCCACCTGGGGCATGGGGACATCGCTGCTCCATGCTCCCTTTGTTGTCCCCAGGGCTCGTGGTGACCCTTGTTCCGTCCCCGCTCCCTCTGGCCACCCGCGCGTCCTGGCTGGATGATGAACGTGCTGGCTCCAGTCCGCAGGGACAGGGTCATCGGTGACCTGCCCACTGTAAGCCAAGGGGACAAAAGCAGCTGGGGTTGGGGGGGTGGCCTGTCCGAGCCCCAAGGTCCTAGCGGTGTCCCCCTTTGTGTCCCCAACAGTGTTTTCGGAAGGAGGCCGCCCTGCACTCGCGCCCCACCTTCCACGCCAGCGTGGCCAGCGCTTGCCAGGAGCAGCGGACGGGCACCGTGGGGTGAGCTGGGACCCCCCCCACCCCACAACTGGGGAGGGTTACAGGGGTCCCCAAGCCGGTGACGGGGGGTCCCCAAACCCAACCAGCCCCAGTTGGGGGTCTGCATGCCGCGTGGCTGCCGGCGCTGAGCGCTGAGCCGTGCGTCACGGCATAGGAATGCAGCTCGGGGCGGGGGGGGGGGGGGGGACATGGTGGGGGGGACATGGGGAGGGGTCCAGGCTGAGCTGGTGAAGGGGGAAAGTTGGATTGTGGGTCTCTGCGGGACATGGGGGGCTGCGGGGTGACACCCCCACACCCCATGGGGTTGCCTTCCTGTGGGGCATGGGGGGTGAGGGCATGGGGGACCCCCCCCCACCCCAACCATTTTGAGCAGCTGAGCGTCCTCCTGCTCTGCAGCTTCAAGATCTCCAAGATCATCGTGGTGGGCGACCTCTCGGTGGGGAAGACCTGCTTGATCAACCGGTAACGGGACCCCCCAGCCAACTCCAGAAAGAGGGGGTGGGGGGCAAGGGGAGAGACCCCCCCCCAAAAAAAAAAAAAAAGAGGAGCGATGCCTTGAGCTGAGCCTGACTCTGGATGGACTCTGGCGCTCAGTGCGTCTGGGATGGGGGATACCGAGCGCCAGGGAGGGGACGTGGGGGGTCCAGGGGTTGATGAGACTGCTGTCCCCTCCTCACCCCCCCCTCCAGGTTCTGCAAGGACACCTTCGACAAGAACTACAAGGCGACCATCGGGGTGGATTTCGAGATGGAGCGTTTCGAGGTGCTGGGGGTGCCCTTCAGCCTCCAGCTGTGAGTAGGGACTGGACCCCTCCCCGCACACCCTCCCCCACCCCAACCAGTGTCCCCCTCCTTGTCACCTTCCGCCTCCCCCCAGGTGGGACACGGCCGGCCAGGAGCGCTTCAAGTGCATTGCCTCCACCTACTACCGGGGAGCGCAAGGTGAGGTCCCCACCGCGTTCCCCCTCCCCCCCCCCCAAACTGGGCATCCCCTTGTCACCGTCTCAGCCCACCTCGTTCCTTCCCCAGCCATCGTCATCGTCTTTGATGTCAACGACGTGGCGTCCCTGGAGCACACACGGTGGGTGACAGGCGGCCAAGGTGGCAGCAGGGGTGAGAGTGTGGGGAGGGACAGGGACGGGGGGGTGGATGGGGAGGTGGCCATGAGCCACCAGCCGGTGAGAGTGGCCCTTAGAATCAGAGAATCACCAGGTTGGAAAGAACCCACCAGGTCATCGAGTCCAACCATTCCCATCAATCACTAACCCATGTCCCTCAGCACCTCATCCACCCGTCCCTTAAACACCTCCAGGAAAGGTGACTCAACCCCCTCCCTGGGCAATTCCAGTGCCCAATGACCCTTTCTATGAAATATTTTTTCCTAATCTCCAGCCTAAATCTCCCCTGGTGGAACTTGAGGCCGTTCCCTCTCGTCCTGTCCCCTTGTCCCTTGGGAGAAGAGTCCAGCTCCCTCCCCTCCACAACCTCCTTTCAGGTAGTTGTAGAGAGCAATGAGGTCTCCCCTCAGCCTCCTCTTCTCCAGGATAAACACCCCCAGGTCCCTCAGACTTGTTCTCCAGCCCCTTCCCCAGCTCCCTTCTCTTCTCTGGACTCACTCCAGAGCCTCAACATCTTTCTTGTGGTGAGAGGCCCAGAACTGAACACAGGATTCGAGGTTCAGTCTCACCAGTGCCGAGTCCAGAGGGAGAAGAACCTCCCTGGCCCTGCTGGTCACCCCATTTCTGATACAAGCCAAGATGCCATTGGCCTCCTTGGCCACCTTGCAGGCAGTGGCTGGCTGATGCCCTGAAGGAAAACGACCCGTCCAACGTCATCCTCTTCTTGGTGGGCTCCAAGAAGGACCTGAGCGTGAGTGCATCCCCTTCCCATGGGTTCCTTGCATCCCCTTCCTGTAGGTTCCCTGCATCCCCTTCCCATGGGTTCCTTGCATCCCCTTCCCATGGGGTCCCTGTATTCCCTTCCCATGGGGTCCCTGCATCCCCTTCCCATGGGTCCCTGCATCCCTTTCCCATGGTGTTCCCTGCATCCTCTTCCCGTGGGGTTCCCTGCATTCCCTTCCCATGAGTTCCCTGCATCCCTTTCCCATGAGTTCCCTGCATCCCTTTCCCATGGGGCCCCTGCATCCCTTTCCCATGGTGTTCCCTGCATCCCCTTCCCATGGGTTCCTTGCATCCCCTTCCCATGGGTTCCCTCCATCCCCTTCCCATGGGGTCCCTGCATCCCCTTCCCATGGGTTCCCTGTGTCCCGGCTGGTTGGGGGTGTCCTTGTCACCCACCCTTCTGGGTTGCAGACGCCGGCACAGTACAGCCTGATGGAGAAAGACGCTCTCAAGGTGGCCCAGGAGATGCAAGCGGAGTACTGGGCCGTCTCCTCGCTCACCGGTGGGTCCCCGGTTGGCCCGGGGGACGTGGAACCCCTGAATATCTTCCGAGCCAGGGGTCACTGAGGTGCTCTCATCCTCCGGGGCAGGGGAGAACGTGCGGGATTTCTTCTTCCGCGTGGCAGCCCTGACCTTCGAGAGCAGCGTCCTGGCCGAGCTGGAGCGCAGCGGCGCCCGCAAGATCGGCGACACCGTGCGTGAGTACCCGCGGGCGGCCCCCGAAATGCTGCCCCCGGCACCCGACATGCCCCCCATCCCACCCCCCGTGGTGTCCCCGCAGGGATCGGCGGCAACGAGAGCGACTTGTACCTGCCGGCGGCTCGCAAGAAACCCAAGTGCTGCCAGTGACCCTGCTCTGCGCTCGCAGCTCCGCACCAAAGAGGGGTGGCCCTGGCTGGCCCCGAGAAGCCACCCCCAGCCCCCTTGTCCCCGCGCTGGGGCAAGCAGGAGCACCCAGGTGGCTCCCTTAGCTATGCAAACCCAGGTACCGCTCGCAGGAGATGCCTCCGGGCTCTGGTTTTTCTTAATAAAACCTTTTTATATGCTTTTTAAGAAAGCCTTGGGGCTCCTCTGTCCTCACCCAGCGCAGACCCCGGGTTCTGGGGCAGGTGGAGAAGGGGACGGTGGCCCCTGAGAAAGTGCAGCATCTCTGGGAATCATAGAATCATAGAATCACAGAACAACCAGGTTGGAAGGGACCCATCGGATCTTTTAGTCCAACCATTCCTATTAAACACTAAACCAAGTCCCTCAAGAAAGTGAGAAGCGAACGGAGTGCTGGGTGTCCCGGGCACCCCAGAGCCAGCAATCCTGCGGCCTCAGAGAAGCCATGGGGGGACAAGCGGGGTGCCAGCCCCCCCCAAACATCAGCCCAGTTGGTGTTGGTCGAAACGGGGCTGCAGGTGTGGGGGGACGCAGTGGGCGCACTTGTAGCGCTCCCGGATCCACCGTGCGCCCTCACTGTCCTCCATGCAGATGGCAGCGACGCCTGCGGGACACGGGCGAGGGGTTCGGTGCTGCCCGGGGAGGTGGCCGCACCCCATGGGCTGCACCCCAAGAAGGCCCCGGCAGCCCCTTCCTACCTGCCACGACCCCCCCGAGCCGCTCCACCAGCTGGATGGCCGCTCGCATGGTGCCCCCGGTTTCCACCCACTGGTCCACCAGGAGGACGCGCAGCCCTGCGAGGGGGCACAGGCTGAGCACCCGCTGCCTGTCGCCGGCACCCCCAGCCCCACCGTCCCAGCCCCACCGTGTGGCTTACCCGGTGAGATGGCGTCGGTGCGGACTTCCATCACCTTCTCTCGGCCTGAGTAGTCGGTGTAGGGCTGCGTCTCTGTCTGCACGCAGAGGTGGCCGGCTTTGCGGATGGCCAAGAAGCCTTTGCGCAGCTTGGTGGCCACTGCAGCACCTGGAGGTGGGCACAGCACCCTCAGAGCTGGGCTCTTCTCCCAAGGGACAGGGGACAGGACCAGAGGGAATGAGCAGCCTGAGCCAGGGGGAGGTGTCCCTGCCCATAGCAGTGGGGGTGGAATTAGATCATAGAATCATAGAACAACTAGGTTGGAAGAGACCCATCGGATCTTCTAGTCCAACCATTCCTATCAAACACTAAACCAAGTCCCTCAAAACCTCATCCACCCGTCCCTTAAACACCTCCAGGGAAGGGGAATCAACCACCTCCCTGGGCAGCCTGTTCCAATGCCCAGTGACCCTCTGTGTGAAAAACTTCCTCCTAATCTCCAGCCTAAATCTCCCCTGGCAGAGCTGGAGGCCATTCCCTCTCATCCTGTCCCCTGTCCCTTGGGAGAAGAGCCCAACTCCCTCCTCTCTACAACCTCCTTTCAGGGAGATGGAGAGAGCAATGAGGTCTCCTTTCAGCCTCCACTTATCCAGGCTAAACACCCCCAGCTCTCTCAGCCGCTCCTCATCTGGCCTGTTCTCCAGCCCCTTCACCAGCTTCGTTGCTCTTCTCTGGACTTGCTCCAGAACCTCAACATCCTTCTTGTGCTGAGGAGCCCAGAACTGAACACAGGATTCAAGGAGCGGCCTCACCAGTGCTGAGTCCAGAGGGAGAAGAACCTCCCTGGCCCTGCTGGTCACACCATTTCTGATCCAAGCCAGATGATCTTCAAGGTCTCTTTCAACTCAAACCATTCTGTGATTCACCATGTCCTGAAAGGAGGTTGTGGAGAGGAGGGAGCTGGGCTCTTCTCCCAAGTGACAGGGGACAGGATGAGAGGGAATGGCCTCAAGCTCCACCAGGGGTGGCTCAGGATGGACATTAGGAAAAAATATTTCATGGAAAGGGTCACTGAGCACTGGAACTACCCAGGGAGGTGGTTGATTCACCTTCCCTGGAGGGGTTTAAGGGACGGGTGGATGAGGTGCTGAGGGACATGGGTTAGAGATTGATGGGAATGGTTGGACTCAAAGATCCAGCGGGTCCTTTCCAACCTAATGATTCTATATACCCGTGGGGATGAGGGACGGGGACCCTGGGCTCGCTCGCATCCCTGCTCACCCAGGATGAAGCCCATGGCGTCGATGCCGGCCACCATGTCAATGGATTCGCCCTGGAAGGGCTGCAGCAGCTCGGCCACACAGTCCTGCAAGCCCTGGGGAGACAGCGGAAGGGGCTGGGTACCCACACCCCATCATCGCAGGCACTCGGGGACACGACCGGTGCCCCCACAGAGCCGCAGCCCAACCAGGCACCCCCTGGGTACTTGCGGGTGGCAGTAGAGGCGCGAGGGGTCCAGCCAGGCGTAGTTGGGACCCTTGACGTTGGGGGCCATGAGCGCCAGGTACCAGCCCTTCTCACGAGCGGTGGGGACGTGGCACAGGTCCATGCGCGGGTCACGGGGCCGAGAACTCCACCTGCTCCTCGTGGGGCTCCTCGTGGGAAGCCTGGGGTCCCTGGGCACCCGCGTCGCCTCCGTACGTGGGTTCCGGTGATGTGGCCGGGATGGTCACGGGGAGCGTCACCGACAGCGACAGCTGAGCCGGAGCAGCCTCCGCGGTGCTGGGCAACAGCCAGCGCCCTCGGTCAGCTGGGACCGGGGCTGGTGCCAGGCGGGTGCCCTGCCAGCCTGACCCTGTGGGCTCTGCCACTCCAGCCAGGCATGAAGTGCCGGGGTTTGCACCGTGCGTTGAGTGTCCCCGACACCCGGCATTGTCAGGGAGCCACACGGTGACCTTGGCATTCTGGGAATGGAAGGGTCAGCAAGCCGAGGTGGTGATGAGAGGGCAGGCAGGGGCTTGGGAGGCTGAGCACGGCCCCGTCAGGGTGTGTGGGCACCACCCTGCCCTGCCAAGATTCCTCGGCCACCGAGGTCCGTGCCTGGATTTTCAATAGGATCCATGGAAGGGGAGGCAGCCAAGGGAGAGAGACCATTGGGCACCATGGGGTATCCCTGGGATGGGAGACGGGGAGTGGCTGTGGGACAGGGATGAGGACTACAGGGAGTATCTGTGGGGTGGGATGTGGGGCTGCAGGGAGCACCCATGGGATTGGGGATGTGAGGCTGCAGGGAACATCTGTAGGATGGAGAAATGGAGCTGCAGGGAGCACCCATGGGATGGAGAAAGGACCTGCAGGGAGCACCCATGGGACAGGGACATGGAGCTGCAAGAAGCATCGACAGAATTTGGGATGTGGAGCTGCAGAAAGCATCCACGGGATGGAGAAAGGAGCTGCAGGGAGCATCCATGGGATGGGGATGTGGAGGTGAAAGGAGCATTGACAGGATGAAGAAAGGAGCTGCTGGGAGCACCTATGGGATGGGGACATGGAGCTGCAGGGAGCATCCACAGGATTTGGGATGTGGAGCTGCAGGAAGCATCCACAGGATGGAGAAAGGAGCTGCAGGGAACATCCATGGGATGGGGATGTGGAGGTGAAAGGAGCATTGACAGGATGAAGAAAGGAGCTGCTGGGAGCACCTATGGGATGGGGACATGGAGCTGCAGGGAGCATCCACAGGATTTGGGATGTGGAGCTGCAGGAAGCATCCACGGGATAGAGAAAGGAGCTGCAGGGAACATCCATGGGATGGGGATGTGGAGCTGCAGGGAGCAGCCATGGGATGGAGAAAGGACCTGCAGGGAGCATCCACAGGATTTGATACATGGAGCTACAGGGAGCACCTATGAGATCAGGAGACGGAGCTGTATGGAGCATCCGTGGGATGGAGAAAGGAGCTATATGGAGCACCCGTGGGCTGGGGATGTGGAGCTGTATGGACCAACTGTGGGATGGGGACACGGAGCTGTATGGAGCATCTGTGGGTTGGGGATGCAGAGCTGTATGGAGCATCCATGGGCTGGAGAAAGGAGCTGTATGGAGCATCCATGTGCTGGGGATGTGGAGCTGCAGAGAACATCCATGGGATGGAGAAAGGAGCTGCAGGGAGCACCTATGGGATGGGGACACGGAGCTGTATGGAGCACCCGTGGGATGGAGAAAGGAGTGTATGGAGCATCCATGAGATGGAGATGTGGAGCTGCAGGGAGCATCCACAGGATGGAGAAAGGAGCTGTATGGAGCATCCATGGGCTGGGGATGTGGAGCCTTATGGAGCATCCGTGGGATGGGGAAAGGAGCTATATGGAGCATCCGTGGGATGGAGAAATGGAGCTGCAGGGAGCATTCATAGGATGGAGAAGGGAACTGCTGGGAGCACCTATGGGATGAGGACATGGAGATGCAGGGAGCAGCCACAGGATGGAGGAAGGAGCTGTGTGGAGCATCCGTGGGTTGGGGATGTGGAACTGTATGGAGCATCCATGGGATGGGGACATGGAGCTGTATGGAGCATCCGTGGGTTGGGGATGTGGAGCTGTATGGAGCATCCATGGGATGGAGAAAGGAGCTGTTTGGAGCATCCACAGGATGGAGAAAGGAGCTATATGGAGCATCCATGGGCTGGGGATGTGGAGCTATATGGAGCATCCATGGGATGGAGAAATGGAGCTGCAAGGAGCACCTCTGGGATGGGGACACAGAGCTGTATGGAGCATCCATGGGCTGGGGATGTGGAGCCATATGGAGCATCCACAGGATGGAGAATGGAGCTATATGGAGCATCTGTGGGGTGGATAAAGGAGCTATATGGAGCATCCATGGGTCGGGGATGTGGAGCGGTATGGAGCATCCACAGGATGGAGAAAGGAGCTATATGGAGCGGGGATGGTGTGACCGGTGGGTCCAGGGAGGTGATTCTCCCTCTGTGCTCGGTACTGGTGAGGCCACTCCTTGAATACTGTGTCCAGTTGTGGGCCCCTCAGCACAAGAAGGATGTTGAGGCTCTGGAGCAAGTCCAGAGAAGAGCAACGAGGCTGGTGAAGGGGCTGGAGAGCAAGAGGAGTGTCTGAGAGAGCTGGGGGTGTTTAGCCTGGAGAAGAGGAGGCTGAGGGGAGACCTCATTGCTCTCTCCAACTACCTGAAAGGAGGTTGTGGAGGGGAGGGAGCTGGGCTCTTCTCCCAAGTGCCAGGGGACAGGATGAGAGGGAATGGCCTCAAGTTCCACCAGGGGAGATTTAGGCTGGAGATTAGGAGGAGGTTTTTTACGGAAAGGGTCATTGGGCATTGGAACAGGCTGCCCAGGGAGGTGGTTGATTCCCCTTCCCTGGAGGTGTTTAAGGGACGGGTGGATGAGGTCTTGAGGGACTTGGTTTAGTGTTGAATAGGAATGGTTGGACTAGAAGATCCGATGGGTCCCTTCCAACCTGGTTGTTCTATGATTCTATGATCCATGGGCTGGGGATGTGGAGCCATATGGAGCATCCATGGGATGGAGAAATGAGCTGTTTGGAGCACCCGTGGGATGGTGAAATGGTGCTGCAGGGAGCACCTATGAGATGAGGACATGGAGCTGTAGGGAGCATCCGTGGGATGGAGAAAAGAGCTGCTGGGAGCATCCATGGGTCGGGGATGTGGAGTTGTATGGAGCATCCACGGGATGGAGAAAAGAGCTATATGGAGCATCCCTGTGCTGGGGCTGTGGAGCTGCGGGTGGCTGGCAGGGGCGGTCCCCCTGTCCCCGTCCCGTGCCGGGGCCGCTCGGAGCGGCCGGGGAGGAGGGGGGTGGTCACTGGGCGCTATAAGGCGGCTCCGCGGCTCGGGCAGCAACTCGCCATGGGCGGCCAGGGGCTGCTCGGCCGCCTCCTCCTCCTCCTGCTGCTGCTGGTGCTGGTGGTGGCAGCAGCCCCGGGCACGGGAGTGTCCCCTCCGGAGCGGCCCCGCAGCCGCCGCGGCCTCACCTACCCCGGGACGCTGTGGTGCGGGGCCGGCAGCAACGCGGATGCCTACGAGCAGCTCGGTAAGGGGCTGCCTGCACCCGGCAGCCATCCCCCCCCATCCCCATCCCAACCCCATCACACCACATCCCACCCCTTCCTTTCCCATCCATCCCCATCCCACGCCATCCCCATCCATCCCCACCCCACCCCATCCCAACCCCATCACACCACATCCCACCCCTTCCTTTCCCATCCATCCCCATCCCACCCCATCCCCACCCATCCCCACCCTACCCCATCCCCATCCCAACCCCATCACACCACATCCCACTCCTTCCTTTCCCATCCATCCCCATCCCACCCCATCCCCACCCATCCCCACCCTACCCCATCCCCATCCCAACCCCATCACACCACATCCCACTCCTTCCTTTCCCATCCATCCCCATCCCACCCCATCCCCATCCATCCCCATCCCACCCCATCCCCATCCCAACCCCATCACACCACATCCCACCCCTTCCTTTCCCATCCATCCCCATCCCACCCCATCCCCACCCATCCCCACCCTACCCCATCCCCATCCCAACCCCATCACACCACATCCCACCCCTTCCTTTCCCATCCATCCCCATCCCACCCCATCCCCACCCATCCCCATCCCACCCCATCCCCATCCCAACCCCATCACACCACATCCCACTCCTTCCGTTCCCATCCATCCCCATCCCACCCCATCCCATTCCACTCCATCACCATCCTATCCCTTCCCTTCCCATCTCCATCCCCATCACATCCTATCTCCATCCATCCCGTTCCACCCCATCACCATCCCTTCCCTTCCCCTCCCCTCCCCTTCCCTATCCCCACCCCATCCCCACCTCCATCCCATCTCATCCCATTCCACCCCATCACCATCCCCTTCCCTTCCTTTCCCTTCCCCATTTCCTTCCCTTCCCCATTTCCATCCCATACCCATTCCACCCCATCATCATCCTATCCTTCCCCTTCCCTTCCCTTCCCTTCCCTTCCCATCCCCATCCCATCCCCATCTCCATCTCCATCCCATCCCATCCCATCCCATCACCATCCTATCCCTTCCCTTCCCATCCTCATCCCATCCCCATCACACCACATCCTATCCCTTCTTTTCCCATCCATCCCCACCCCACTCCAGCCCCATCTCCATCCCATCCCATTCCATTCCACCCCATCCCATCCCATCCCATCCCATCCCATCCCTTCCCTTCCCATCCAACCCCATCCCATCCCCATCTCATCTCCATCCCCTTCCCCTTCCCCTTTCCCTTTCCCTTTCCCTTTCCCTTTCCCTTTCCCTTTCCCCTTCCCTTTCCCTTCCCATCTCCATCCCATCTCTGTCTCCATCCCATCACTATCCTATCCCTTCCCTTCCCATCCTCACCCCACCCCCACCCCCATCCCACCCCATCCCATCTCCATCCCCTTCCCTTCCCTTCCCTTCCCTTCCCTTCCCTTCCCTTCCCTTCCCTTCCCTTCCCTTCCCTTCCCTTCCCTTCCCTTCCCTTCCCTTCCCTTCCCTTCCCTTCCCTTCCCTTCCCTTCCCTTCCCTTCCCTTCCCTTCCCTTCCCTTCCCTTCCCTTCCCTTCCCCCAACCCCAATCCAACCCTGATCCCAGCCCCAATCCAATCCCGATCTCAGCCCCATCCAGCCCTGATCCCAACCCCAACCCAACCCCGATCCCAACCCCAATCCAACCCCGATCCCAGCCCCATCCCGCGCTGTGCGGTGCCCCCGGCCCTGCCCGCAGCCCATACCTGCCCTGCAGGAGAGCACCGTGACACGGACCGGTGCTGCCGGGACCACGACCACTGCCAGCACGTCATCCACCCCTTCACCTCTCGCTACGGGTACCGCAACCTGCGCTGGCACACCATCAGCCACTGCGACTGCGACCGCAGGTGAGCGCCCCACCATCCCTCCCTCCTAGCAACGGGAGGGGGGATCCAGACCCCCGGGAACCCCCGCTGAGCCCCGTCACCCCCTGGCAGGTTGAGGGATTGCCTGCAGCACGTGAATGACACGGCCTCGCGCGTGGTGGGTCAAGCTTTCTTCAACGTCATCCAAGTGCCCTGCTTTGAGTTTACCTACAAGGAGGAGTGTGTGGAGCCCTACCTCTACGTCTGGTGAGTGCCCCCCCCCCCGGCCGCGGGGAGCCCCCCAAGCCAGCCCTGCTGGGGCTCAGCTCACCCCGAGCCTCATAGAATCATAGAATCACCAGGTTGGAAGAGACCCATCAGATCATCGAGTCCAACTATTCCTATCAAACACTAACTACACTAACAACACTGTTGTTGGGGCACAACAACCCTATGCAGAGCCACAGACTGGGAGAAGCCTGGCTGGAAAACTGCCAGGAGGAGAGGGACCTGGGGGTGTTGGTCGACAGCCGACTGACCATGAGCCAGCAGTGTGCCCAGGTGGCCAAGAAGGCCAATGGCATCCTGGCTTGGATCAGAAATGGTGTGACCAGCAGGGCCAGGGAGGTGATTCTCCCTCTGGACTCAGCACTGGTGAGGCTGCTCCTTGAATCCTGTGTTCAGTTCTGAGCCCCTCAGCACAAGAAGGATGTTGAGGCTCTGGAGTGAGTCCAGAGAAGAGCAATGAAGCTGGTGAAGGGGCTGGAGAACAGGCCCTATGAGTAACGGCTGAGAGAGCTGGGGGTGTTTATCCTGGAGAAGAGGAGGCTGAGAGGAGACCTCATTACTCTCTACAACTACCTGAAAGGAGGTTGTGGAGAGGAGGTTGCTGGGCTCTTGTCCCAAGGGACAGGGGACAGGACGAGAGGGAATGGCCTCAAGCTCCACCAGGGGAGATTTAGATTGGAGATTAGGAGGAAGTTTTTCACACAGAGGGTGATTGGGGATTGGAATAGGCTGCCCAGGGAGGTGGTTGATTCCCCTTCCCTGGAGGTGTTTAAGGGGCGGGTGGATGAGGTCCCGAGGGACATGGTTTAGTGTTTGATAGGAATGGTTGGACTCCATGATCCAGTGGGTCTGTTCCAACCTGGTTGTTCTATGATTCTATGATTCTATAACCCATGTCCCTCAGCAACTCATCCACCCGTCCCTTAAACCCCTCCAGGGAAGGTGACTCAACTCCCTCCCTGGGCAGCCTGTTCGAGTCTGATGACCCTTTCTGTGAAATTTTATTTTCCTAATTTTTGACTCCTCCCTCTCCGCAGGTGCAAGGCATACAACACAGTGGCCGTCGCGGTGCCCAGGGAGCCAGTGCTCTACGAGTTCGGTGGAGAGCTGATCGACCGGGCGGCGAGACCCTTGGGGGTCCCTCTGAGCCCCCCAGAGGAGCAGCACACGCTGTCCCACCCCAAAGCGACCAAGAAAGAGAGGAAGGGGAAGAAGAAAGATAGGAAAAAGAAAGAGAAAAGCACGGAAAAGAAAGGCCCTTCCAGAAATGAGGAGCCGAGCCATCCCACAGCCGTGGGGCAGGACCCACGGATGCTGCCGTTGGCCAGCACTGTCCTGAGCGATGCGCCAGGAGGTTTGGGCAGGGACCTGGACCCCCCTGCCAGCGGGAAGAGGAGGAGGAAGGAGAAGAGTAGAAAGAAGAGGCTGAAAAGCAAAGCTGAGGCAGAGCCAGTGGGAGCCCCACGGCCCTGACTTCCGCCCTGCACGAGGGTTTGGCTGCGCAATAAAGCGGGGGTGTGCGAGCAGTCGGCCTGGCAGCGTCTCCATGGGGAATCCCACGGCTAATCCCCCTTGGAGGGTTGCGGGTGGGAGCACCCAGGAGCCGGGAGAGGGTAGTGAGGGGGTCCGAGCCGTTCCTCATGGCTCCCATCATCTCCTAGGGCACAGAGGAGGGTGAGGCGCTGCTCTGGCTAGGGACACGGCTTCTGTCCCCAGGCCAGCACAGGGCACAGTACCCATTTTAGCATCTCTGCCACAGATGGTCAAGCTCCAGCTCCCCAAGGTGGAATTCTCTGGAGGACCAGCTAATGAAGGGCACCATATGGGCTCTCTTCCACTCAACCTGCTGTTTTTTTCCCAGGCTGGGAGAAGCACAGGGCTCCCCCAGCACCCCAGATCCTTGAATCGGTGTGCCCAGGTGGCCAAGAAGGCCAATGGCATCCTGGCTTGGATCAGAAATGGTGTGACCAGCAGGGCCAGGGAGGTGATTCTCCCTCTGGACTCAGCACTGGGGAGGCCACTCCCTGAATCCTGTGTTGAGTTGTGGGCCCCTCAGCACAAGAAGGATGTTGAGGCTCTGGAGAGAGTCCAGAGAAGAGCCACAAAGCTGGTGAAGGGGCTGGAGAACAGGCCCTAGGAGGAGCAGCTGAGAGAGCTGGGGGTGTTTAGCCTAGAGAAGAGGAGGCTGAGAGGAGACCTCATTACTCTCTATGATTACCTGAAAGGAGGTTGTAGAGAGGAGGGAGTTGGGCTCTTCTCCCAAGTGACAGGGGACAGGACAAGAGGGAATGGCCTCAAGCTTCACCAGGGGAGATTTAGGCTGGAGATTAGGAGGAAGTTTTTCACACAGAGGGTCATTGGGCATTGTTAGAGGCTGCCCAGGGAGGTGGTTGATTCACCTTCCCTGGAGGTGTTTAAGGGACAAGTAGATGAGGTCTTGAGGGACATGGTTTAGTGTTTGATAGGAATGGTTGGACTCGATGATCCGATCGGTCTCTTCTACCCTGGTTGTCCTATGATTCTATGAATCCTTCTCCAGCCCCCAGCCAGGGCAGCTCCGGGAGGAGCAGGAGCCTCATTCCTACACTGAGTCTCCTCAAATGCCACACACGAGCTCTTTGGAGTGGGACAATGGCTTTTCCAGCCCTGGGACAAAGGCAGAGGCAGGGGAGGCGCTGGATTCCCCAGTCAGAAAACGCTGGAGCGGTAGGTGCCGCCCCCTGCAAAGGCCACTGTTCCCAGAGAAGCTGCCCTGCAGTCCCATATGCCTGAAATAAAAGGACCACCAGGACCCAGTAGGGGGGGAAAAGATCAAGGTTGTTGAGGCATTTCATCCTCTGGAGCCCTGACGCTGGGGGCCAAGTCCTTGTGGCAGCCACAGCGTCACTGCAGGAAGCACAGAAGCCGGGGCAGCTTCCCAAAAGTAGAACTTTTTTTTATTGATGGTAAGGGAGGAAAAAAAAAAAAAACCCTAAAAACAAAGACAGCCAAAAAGGAGCCAAGAATGCACAACCAGCCCCTGCCCCGTCCGGGTGCGACACAGCCCTGGCAAGGAGTTGCTCCCAGTCAAATTCCCATCATAGAGTTCCATAAAATAAGAAAATAGCATAAAGCCGCACACCCGCAAGCCGGGGCAGCCCCCAGAAGGGCAGGAGATGGAGGGCAGGCCCTGCATTTCTCTCTGGAAACAGCTTTGCTCCCGTCTCCTGGGTTGCAAACATTCTTCAGGAGCATTTACATGCAAAAAAAAGACCTTTGTTTCTTCAGGGTCGGCTGCTGTCCCTCCAGTCTTAAGAGAGGAGGCAAACCAGGAGGGCTTGGGAAGGAACAAAGACTCTGCTTCCTTAGAAAAATCCCTACTAACAAAGCAGGAGAGGGGAAAGCGTGTGCAGCAGGAACTTTCCAGTTTCTCTGGCTCTCTCAGCACTGGCAATCGCTCTGCAACACCGCGGGGGCTGCTTCCGACACCGCTGCAGCCCCCTCCCCGGCCCCTCAGTTCCTCTCCCAGCCAGCGAGAGCCGTGGGCCTGGCAGGAGGCGCCTGGCACGTCCCTAGAAAGACGCACTCGAAACAAAACATTATTCTTTATCAGCTCAAGAGAAATCAGCTTCTCTGCGAAAGCCTCGGCACGCAGAGGGCAGCCCCAAGCAACAAAAGGAAGGAGGCGCATCAAACTTTCACCACCGAGCTCTGCCGCTAAGCAAATCCAGTGCCAAGAGGACGGGGCAGCCAGGGAGAAAACCTCTTGGCTCGGGAGAAACATCATTCACCCCATCTTGGTTAAAACTGGGCAAGGGAAGCGGAGCTGGAGGAGGATGCTTCAGCCCACGTGCCTTGTCCCGCGGCTCAGGAAAGACTTCGCTTCGCAGTCTGATTAAAAAACCAAAAAAATTAAATCAAAACGAAATAAATATTGTTCCAAAAGAAGCCAGAGCTGAGAGCAAGCCTTTGGTACAACAGCTGGGTTGCTCTCTGGCAAGACCTGAGTTCCAGACCTGCTGCGCCAGACCTCTAGGAACATGGAAACAGAGTAGACAAGGGTGATGGGTCACGGTTTGCGAGAGTCTGAAGGGATCAGGCTTGCTCCAGGCTCATGGTCTGCACTTCCAGCTACGCTTGCTGCCTAGTCTTTGCGGTGAAAGCAGACTGCACGTACAAGACTTGTTTGACCTCATAATTTCTCAGCTGAGCTTCCACAGTGGTAAAGCCGGGCCTGGAACTCAAGAGGCGGCTGCAGCGTCCCCTCCTATGATATATTTTTATATATAGTATATATACGTAGACCAGTCCTGCCAAGTCTATTCGTTTGCTCAGGTGCACGTCACCAAGAGTCATTTCCCACCATCTCACGGCGTATAAAACAGGAGTTACGTGGCTAAGGGAAGGGAAGTAACTTCCGATTGTTCAGTCTCCCTTCCCCTTCCTAGAGAAGGGTGCGGCGGTTCCGGTTCAGGCCCAGCGTGGCCTATCGATCCATCTCATCCAGCAGCGGCGTGGCGTCCCCGGCGATGGACATGGGCGTGCTCTCGATCATGGGGCTGGGAGACGGGCGAGGAGTCAACCTCTGCTGCTTCTGTTTCCTCCGTTCGGCCTCCTTCTCCTGCAGCCACTGCTCGGCCATCTTCCCCCAGTCGATGGCCGTGTGGCTGTTGGTCCTGAAACGACACGGGCGGGAGGTGAGAAGTGTGAGTGAGCCCAGGGCAGCTCCCCTCCCCATTCAAGTGAGAAAGTGCAAGGCAATCCCACCATGTTGGTTCCATGGCCTCAAGCTCCACCAGGGGAGATTTACGTTGGACGTTAGGAAAATTTTCATGGAAAGGGTCACCGGAAACTGTAACAGGCTACGCAGGGAGGGGGTTGAGTCACCTTCCCTGGAGGGGTTTAAGGGACAGGTGGACGAGGTGCTGAGGGACATGGGTTAGTGTTTGATAGGAATGGTTGGACTTGATCCCATGGGTCTCTTCCAACCTGGTGATTTTATGATTCTATAATCAACTGTTCAGTCGACAGCTGACAGACCATGAGCCAGCAGTGTGCCCAGGTGGCCAAGAAGGCCAAGGGTATCCTGGCTTGCATCAGAAATGGTGTGACCAGCAGGGCCAGGGAGGTGATTCTCCCTCTGGACTCAGCACTGGTGAAGCTGTTCCTTGAATCCTGTGTTCAGTTGTGGGTCCCTCACCACAAGAAGGATGTCGAGGCTCTTTAGTGAGTTCAGATAAGAGCAACGAAGCTGGTGAAGGGGTTGGAGAACAGGCCTTTTGAGGAGCGGCTGAGAGAGCTGGGGGGGGTTAGTCTAGAGAAGAGGAGGCTGAGAGGAGACCTCATTACTCTCTACAACTATCTGAAAGGAGGTTGTGGAGAGGAGGGAGCTCGGTTCTTCTCCCAAGTGACAGGGGACAGGACAAGAGGGAATGGCCTCAAGCTCTGCCAGGGGAGATTTAGGCTGGAGATTAGGAGGAAGTTTTTCACACAGAGGGTCATTGGGCATTGGAATAGGCTGCCCAGGGAGGTGGTTGAGTCACCTTCCCTGGAGGTGTTTAAGGGATGGGTAGATGAGGTCCTAAGGGACATGGTTTAGTGTTTGACAGGAATGGCTGGACTCCATGGTCTGGTGGGTCTCTTCCAACCTGTTTGTTCTATGATTCTATGATCAACAAAAGGAGCCATATGGAACACAGATGGATATGCATATGGTGCTAGAGCCACTCACTTTGGCTGCTGCCTCTGCCTGGAGCTGGACGATGGCTGTGACTGTGTCTGGGACTGGGTGGACTGGGGCGTGGTGTTGGCCTGGAGCTGGTACTGAGGTGTTGTCATCGGCTGGCTGGGGGTAGTGTACGAGTAGCTGGGGGTCATCATCGGGGTGGCCACTGGTTGCTGTGCTGGAGTCGCAAAGACCTGCGGAGAGAAGGTATTGTGAGGGGACACAGTGCAAACACAGAGGGCTGGGACGGCCCCGCTGCTCACTCCCAGTCCTGCTGGAGCCCTTCATCTGGGCAAGGAGAGGTTTGCAGTGACTGCTGCCCAGGGAATGGGGGGTTGCAGGGCAGAAGGAATGACATCTGGCTGAGCACAGGACATCTGTTTCCTGAGGGTTCCTCAGTGCCCATCCAAGCTTGGCCAGCAGGGCTCCCCCAGCCCCCCTTCCTCACTCAGACCTCAGCCTACCAGGGGAGACATTATCATAGAATCATAGAACAACCAGGTTGGAAGAGACCCATCGGATCATCGAGTCCAACCATTCCCATCAAACACCATGTCCCTCAGCACCTCATTTACCCATCCCTTAAACATTTCCAGGGAAGGTGAATCAACCACCTCCCTGGGCAGCCTATTCCAATGCCCAATGACCCTTTCCGTGAAAAACTTCCTCCTAATCTCCAGCCTAAATCTCCCCTGGGGGAGCTTGAGGCCATTCCCTCTTGTCCTGTCCCCTGTCGCTTGGGAGAAGAGCCCAACTCCCTCCTCTCTACAACCTCCTCTCAGGTAGTTGGAGAGAGTAATGGGGTCTCCTCTCAGCCTCCTCTTCTCTAGGATAAACACCCCCAGCTCTCTCAGCCACTACTCATAGGGCCTGTTCTCCAGCCCCTTCACCAGCTTCATGGCTCTTCTCTGGACTTGCTCCAGAGCCTCAACATCCTTCTTGTGCTGAGGGGCCCACAACTGAATACAGGATTCGAGGAGCGGCCTCCCCAGTGCTGAGTCCAGAGGGAGAAGAACCTCCCCGGCCCTGCTGGTCACACCATTTCTGATCCAAGCCAGGATGCCATTGGCCTTCTTGGCCACCTGGGCACACTGCTGGCTAACGTTCAGTCGGCTGTCGACCAAGTATAACAGCTCCTAAGACAGTTCCCTCCCAGATCCCAAGCTGGCTGGTTCACTGTTTGTCCAACAGAACTTTTCCTCTTCTCTTTCTGGTGTTCACCTCCCTTTTCCCTCAGACTGTATTTAATATATCAGGTGTCCTACAGATCCTGCCTATCCCCAGGCTCAGTGCCTGCTGTGCCAAACCCTGTGAAAGCCTCCCAAGGTGGTCTAGAAGAGAATCACTCCTCCCTCCCTACAAGCCTTGTCTTGCAGCACTTTTCCATCAGATCTCTCTAGGAGCTGGGTGTGTTTCTCGTACCCAGGCAGCTGGATTTAGCCTCGGGGTCAGCTGCGGAGCTGGAAGCATGGGATGAGAGGAGGCAGGCACCAGCACACATGAGGAAAGGCTTCAGCGTGAGTCAAAACCGTCCAATTCCATCTTATTTCCTGCAAAGCCTCTGGCTGTTGGGTCAGGCTGAGGTGTTGGCCTGCCGGTGCAGCTCGGAGATTAGCACGCTGAGCTGAAAAGCCCTGCGAACTCAGCGCATAGTTTCCCAGCTAATCTCTCCCACTGGCAGCTCACGCTGCCAACTCGGGGGTACAATCGGAAGGTTGTACACCCCTCGCTGCTGGATTCCGCCTCTCCACCCTGCCACATTCCTTGGGGGCCGGATCGATTTGCGACTTGCTCCAACTCTCCCCAGAGCAGGGCTGCGTTGCACACCTCGCTCGCTTCCTCAGTCGTAGAATCATAGAACCAGGTTGGAAGAGACCCATTGGATCATCGAGTCCAACCATTCCTATCAAACACTAAACCATGTCCCTCAGGACCACATCCACCCATCCCTTAAACACCTCCAGGGAAGGGGAATCAACCACCTCCCTGGGAGGCCTATTCCAATGCCCAATGACCCTTTCCATGAAAAACCTCCTCCTAATCTCTAGCCTAAATCTCCCCTGGTGGAGTTTGAGGCCATTCCCTCTTGTCCTGTACCCTGGCACCTGGGAGAAGAGCCCAGCTCCCTCCTCTCTACAACCTCCTTTCAGGTAGTTCTAGAGAGTAATGAGGTCTCCTCTCAGCCTCCTCTTCTCCAGGATAAACACCCCCAGCCCTCTCAGCCGCTCCTCATAGGTTCTGTTCTCCAGCCCCTTCACCAGCCTCGTGGTTCTTCTCTGGACTCGCTCCAGAGCCTCAACACCCTTCTTGTGCTGAGGGGCCCACAACTGGACACAGGATTCAAGGAGCAGCCTCCCCAGTGCTGAGTCCAGAGGGAGAATCACCTCCCTGGATCTGCTGGTCATTTCTCTCAGAAAGCGAAGTGACACCTACGTGGTACGCGCTGCTGCCGCCTCCGCTGCCTCCGTAGCCGAACTGACTGGATCCCCACTGCGCAGGGGTGGCATTTGGATTCTGCCCCTGGCCCGTCACGGCAGCGATGGCGCTGAACATCTGCGAGGTCATGTTCTGCGGCAGAGCGTTCACTGCACGTGTCAGGTCTGCAAGAAAGACCCATCGTGTCAGACAAAGAGGAGCCTGGAGAAGGAGTTTGCAGCCTGATTCCAACCAGGAAAAGTTGGATTGCAACCACTGACCTGCCAGGTTAATGTTAGCTGGAGTAGCATTAATGGAGGCTGGAGTCCTGGTCCGACTGCTACTGCTGGGGGTAATACCTGCATAAAATACAAACCAAAAGAGGTGGATTAGTTTAGGCGGAAGAGTTGCTGTTGGCCTCAAGCTCTGGATTTGAAAACACACAGGCCATGCCTGTACTGGCAAGATGCTATTTTATCACTGAACAGTGTATGAGGGTTGTTCGGTGGGGAAGGCCAAGGGAGAGGAAAGGGTCAAGCTAAGCCTTTGTTTCACGGCTGCAGAGGGACTCTCAGGAGAGATCTCAACAGGTCCGAGGAAGCCAAAGACTTGAGCATTGCCTTGAAACTTCCCACTTATAACAAACAGCCAAGGGACTCAGGTTCTGGGATGCTCACCTGGAACAGGGTCCTGATAATGATCCTTAAACCAGCGGAAGAGTCCATTCACAGTAGGGAAAACCTGGCCCCGGTATCGGAATCCTTCTGGCGTCACTGTCACGTACTCTATCCTGTGAGGAACAGTGGATGAAGGAGAGAACACAGGCTGCTTTGGAGCCATCCCTGCACTGTACAGCACCCGCACACCAACAGGTCACAGCCAGAACAGGCAAGACCTACAAACTCAGGTGATGGTTGTACCGAGAACAGATACACCCACCTCAGCCACTTGCATTTTGTTCTCAAACAATTGCTCATAAATACCGTGTCTTTCCATGCAAAATCTGTCAATCTGCGCCTATACCCCAGGGACATCCCCTGCACAGGACAGTTCTGGTTCAAATCCCAGGAGTCTCCTGGGAAAAATTCACTGCTAGGCCCAGATCCTCTGCTGTCAGGAGGCCAAAACCTGGCTCAGGGGAGGCAGGATTGACAGAGAAACTGGCAACAGCGAGCTGAGGCGTGGTACTGGCAGGGCTCACTGGCAGCTGCTGGCCTTGCCTCTCACTTACCTTGGTTTGCCTCGAGGCTGATATCCCAAGAGGAATTTGCCAGGTAGATCTTTACAGGCACTGATGAAGTAGGGAATAAATGTTGGCTTCTCTTTCTTGGTCTTTATCAGCAGCTCTTCCAGCTTCTAATCAGAGAGAGAGGGATAAAAATGCTCAAGGAAAGCGACATTTTTAGCAACATAGAGGGCCTACAGGTATCTCCCTCCACACCCTTTTCAGTCCTTCTCCCAGCCCTTTCCTTCCTCAGCCCTGACACCAATGATCCAACAAGGACCCAGCAACTGCACAGGGCTGGTTCACAAATGCCACCAGGTCAGAGAAAGCCAATACTCTCTGTTCAGTGGTATCTGCTGGCACAGCAACGTGTTGCTCGAGTACATCATAGTGCCACCGCTGTCCTAACTCCATCGCTCCCAGACGGAACCCTCTGGAAATCTACAGCTGTAAAGCGACTGCCAAGCCCCAAACAACAAGAGGAAGATGAGGCAGCCCAGCAGCAGGTCATGATGGGCTCGGAGAGCTTAAGGGAAAATTATAATACGTTCCTCTACCTCCCACAGCATGAGACAGGCCCACCTTCTTGTCTCCGCCGTTGCAGTCCTGATAGTACTTATGATTCAACAGGTCTCTGGCAAAAGAAGCCATCGGCTGGACATAGCGAGCGACGATTTCATCCAGGTCTTCAAATTCCTTTGGAAAAAAAAACCACATTTAAAGAGGTATTTAGGGTGCACATTGAGGAATTCTGATTCTTGCATAGAGTTGTCAGTCATACGTCCTGCACAGCACTTCTGACAGCCTGAAAGCTGTGCTCAGCAGTGTGCCCAGGTGGCCAAGAAGGTCAATGGCATCCTGGCTTGGATCAGAAATGGTGTGACCAGCAGGGCCAGGGAGGTGATTCTCCCTCTGGACTCAGCACTGGTGAGGCCGCTCCTTGAATACTGTGTTCAGTTCTGGGCCCCCCACCACAAGAAGGATGTTGAGGCTCTGGAGCAAGTCCAGAGAAGAGCAACAAGGCTGGTGAGCGGTCTGGAGAACAGGCCCTATGAGGAGCGGCTGAGAGAGCTGGGGGGGTTTAGCCTGGAGAAGAGGAGGCTGAGAGGAGACCTCATTACTCTCTACAACTACCTGAAAGGAGGTTGTAGAGAGGAGGGAGCTGGGCTCTTCTCCCAAGGGACAGGGGACAGGACAAGAGGGAATGGCCTCAAACTCTGCCAGGGGAGATTTAGGCTGGAGATTAGGAGGAAGTTTTTCACACAGAGGGTCATTGGGCATTGGAACAGGCTGCCCAGGGAGGTGGTTGATTCACCTTCCCTGGAGGTGTTTAAGGCATGGGTAGATGTGGTCCTGAGGGACATGATTTAGTGTTTGATGGGAATGGTTGGACTCAATGATCCAATGGGTCTCTTCCAACCTGGTTGCTCTACGATTCTATGAGATCTGCTGCAAGGACGGAAAGGCTGTGCCAACCTGTCCCTGCCCTCCTTCCCAAGCACGTTCCGTGGGTTACCTACCTCGGTGTTGATCCAAAGCGTGGAGCCCAGGCTGAAGGCATTTTCCTTGCCTTCTTCTCGGACATCCACGTGCTGGTAAATCCCATCGTTCACCTTCCAGGTGACAGTCAGGTGGTTCTCCCCTTTGCTACTCGGCCGAATGATGACATCCCCTTGGTCCATGGTCTCCATCATCTTCTCCGCTTGCTTGAAGCTGATGTTGTGGAATGATGGGTGAGCAATGACTCTCTTGATGTACGCTAGGGGAACAAAGCAGGGAGTTTAGGCTTCCAAAAGGAACAGCTTTATTCCACACGTATGTCTAATTGCATTTATTTTCCTGAAGCACTCTGGGAAAGCCGGTACTATGAGGGAGAGAGAAGTTAGAGGCTCACTTGTCCGCTGCTGCTTTCTTTTCAGGTCTTCCTCCTGCTTGTGATCTGCTGCCTCGGTGTCGAAGTCGTAGTAGGTGTCTTTAGGCAGTTTCCACTCGTTGTTCTTGTCCATCAGGTCTGAGGTCCTGCAGGTCAGGTCTGCACTGAACTTCTCAATGTCGATCTTCATAATCCGGCAGTGAACGGTCATTCCCACCTACAGGAGAGGGGCAGGAGAAGCTCATCAGCAAGTCTGAAGCTGAAACAAGCTGAAACATCGACGTTCCTGTGCTACAGAGCGACCTGCATGGGGGACACGCTGCCAAGGAAGAGGCACAAATCACCGCATCTACTTCAGACCGATGCAACCTTTACAACTGGTCCTTCCAAACAAACCAAAACCCAACTTGGTCTCCTCCAAAGTTACCAGAATCAAAAAAGATTTAAAGATAAAGGGCGGTTTTACAGCATGTCTACTACTTACGCCCTGTACCACGCAGAAAACTGCATGTTTGGAGGCTGAGGATGACTAAGTTTGCTATTTTAGATGTCTTTGCCACAGAACTAGACTTTATGATGTGCAGGAAAGCAGTTAAATCTGTTCAGAAAGAGAGTGGAAGGCACCCAAAAGACTTTTCTACTTAAATGGGGAAATACCACCACAAAAATTGCAAAGTCTCAGCCCAGTTAACCGTGCTGAAGCTAACAATGGCTCTGGAAAGAACGGCTAAGGGGCCTCTGAGCTTACAGGATTATCCATCACCTGTAGGAACTGCCAGGGAGATTACAAAAGACAGCAAAGATGTTAAGCCTCTGTTTTGTCGTGTGATAAAAATATGTGATTCTGTTTCTTTCAGAACCCCAACCCTTGTCCCGAGCGAGACCAGTAACTCACGATTTCCACAAGTGAATTGAGATGGAAGAAAAAGCTGTGAGAGGGGAAAAGTGACCCTCGGGTATGTAACAAGAGTGGTGTGAACTCTTTAGAAAGCCAGAAACAAAGGGCAGCTCTGCATTAGAATGCCTTCTGGCCTCCTAAACCCAGACTTTAGCCAGACTATAATAAATCCTCCTGCAGTGCAACATGCTAACTGATTAACATGGTCCTCACCAACTGCCAAGAGATTTGCGCTGTCGGAGAAGGACACCGACCAGAACCTGAAATTGCTGCTGATTTAAGTCTTTACATGAAAAGGAGAAGTCATTTCGGGAACAGCATTTATTAACCAAACTCTGAATCTTTGGTACTGGCTCCAGGTTCTTCCAGCTTTTGCTAGATGTGTGAAAATCCACTGCTTTCCTACCTTCACCCTTTCTTCTGGCCGCTTGACCACTTTGTCACTGAGAAATTTTGTTGGGATGAAGCCAGCGACACCATTATCCAGACGTGTCTTGACTCCAATGGCTTGACCTGGGCAGGAACCACTGTCAAAGTGGTTCCAAACCTTGAGGGAGAAAAAAAATGTAGAAGTCATTCAGCATGGAAACAAACGGTTCCCACTCAAACAAGTCTAAAATCTGTGTCAGCAAACTGGTGCAGCCAGTAGAGATGTGTAGAAGGCAAGGGACGGAGGACGTCTATAGATGTTACCCAGTAATGTCATCTTCCTGTTTTGGTTCTGCTCAGCTTATGGACCTTTGCAATGAGGAAAGACCAAACACTTTTAGACCCTGAACACAAGCTTGTAGCTGGGGCTGGTTTCTAATGCTATAGGATTTTCAAGTTACGGATTATCAACACCGGAATTCATTAGTGTTTAGAACAGACGTAAGGTACAGCTGCATTAAGCAGCAGGGAATCCAGATAAGTTCTTAAAACCAAGAAGGTGGCAGAACCTTCTGTTCTCACTGTTACAGGCAGTTTCTTTACGTAAAACACAATCCTAGACCATAAACCCTGCTTCGTGTATTTGCAAAGAACTGGTCAGCAGAGCCCCAGGTCCATTTCAGTCCTAGCCCAGCTCACTAAAAATAAATGTAGCCAAAAAGGACCTGTCAAATCTCTATTGAAGCAATTGGAATCATAGAACAACCAGGTTGGAAGAGACCCAACGAATGATTGAGTCCAACTGCTCCTATCAAACACTAAACCATGTCCCTCAGCACCTCGTCCACCCGTCCCTTAAATACCTCCAGGGAAGGTGAAGCAACCACCTCCCTGGGTAGCCACAGTTAAAACTAGAAGAGATAATATCTGCAGCCACAGTCAGGTTGGGAACCCAGGACATTGTAGACAATCTCAGCTCCCGAGAACCCTACAAAACACTCAAGCCTGCTGAGAGCAGACTCCTGGCAAAGGCAGGCCCTAAAGGAGAAGCAGCCCCACCTCGCTGAGCTCTGGGAAGTTATCCTGCTGACAGAAAGGACACTGCCAAAGGCCAGTTTCATCGTTCCGTATTGCCTGGTCGTAGCTTTCTCCTTGGGGCCGCCTGTGGGCGATCCCGGTCACATTGCAGATGATCATTTTACCTGTGATAAGAGAGGAGAATGAATGAAAAACCGAAAACCAACTGCAAGGCTTTCAGATTGAGGGTAGTTTCCTTGATCTCAGGCAGTTGGGAGACCACCCAGGTACTCGCAAAGCTGCTTCATGTAGAATCAACCCCAGCACGGTCCCAATATCACCCTCACCAAATCCCTCTGCCCCACCTCTACACATCCCAAGTCAATTTAGGATGACAAAACCCACCAGAACTCTCTTAGTAAACAAGGATGTACCTATGTAAAATGTCTCTGGGGTTTCTTTCGTCAGCATATTGAAGACCTCTTCCGTGTTTGGAGAACGATATGGTGTTCTTAGGTCCTTGTACCTGCAGCTCAGTTCAGCTCGAATGTCGTATAAAGTGATATGCTTGTCACCGTAGCCCTGTGTGGTTTTTAAAGGTTATAAAGCCATGAGGAGCAGGGAGGAGGTGAATAGGGAATCCAGTACAAATGAATTATGAAAGAACTCGAGGAACTGAAAGGGCAAATTTAAAGAGGAACGCAGAGGGTAGCATCAAAACATGGAACTCAGCCCCAGGATGGAGTTCAAAAGGACTCGTATGCTCAGAAAAATGTTAGATCAGTTCAAGGAGAACTGTTAGACTAATCAGTGCCTCCTGCCTCCTTCCTCCCCCTGCTGCAAGGGCACTTTCTGCAAGCATCTACTACATGCTTGTCAGACACCGACTACTCATCGTGGTCATTTACACAGCAGCAACAGCTGAATGCTCAGCTCCTAAAAAGAATAAGGATCACCAGCTATAAAACCTAAGAAAGTGAGCAGGACAGCAGAGCTTCCCCTCTGTTTCTCAGCATCAGGAACCCTCAGCTCACCTGTCTTTCCAGTTCTTCAGCAAAGGCGTCGAGATCCAGGTCTTTCAGACGCTCAGGGTTTTCCAAGATCTCCTCTAGAGCTCCTGCGGGATTAGCATCCTCTGCCGACTCATCGTATTCCAAGGCATCTACTGCCATTTTTCTGGCCCATTCATAGGTTTCAGGATGGACTCTAGAACCGTCTAGGACTTCGATATAGGAATCGGTGCTGAAATAAGCCCAAAGCAGCAGTTCAGATAAAGACTCTGCAGAGTTCCAGAGCCACTTCCTTCAGCTCAAAATCAAATCATAGAATCATAGAATCATAGAACAACCAGGCTGGAAGAGACCCATCGGATCATCGAGTCCAACCATTCCTAGCAAACATTAAACCATGTCCCTCAGGACCTCATCTACCTGTGCCTTAAACACCTCCAGGAAAGGTGAATCAACCACCTCCCTGGGCAGCCTAGTCCAATGCCCAATGACCCTTTCCATGAAAAACTTCCTCCTAATCTCCAGCCTAAATCTCCCCTGGCGGAGCTTGAGGCCATTCCCTCTTGTCCTGTCCCCTGTCACTTGGGAGAAGAGCCCAGCTCCCTCCTCTCTACAACCTCCTATCAGGTAGTTGTAGAGAGTAATGAGGTCTCCTCTCAGCCTCCTCTTCTCTAGGCTAAACACCCCCAGCTCTCTCAGCCGTTCCTCATAAGGCCTGTTCTCCAGCCCCTTCACCAGCTTCGTTGCTCTTCTCTGGACTCGCTTCAGAGCCTCAACATCCTTCTTGTGCTGAGGGGCCCAGAACTGAACAGAACAGAACTGAACTGTGCTGTTAAGCACCAAACAAACTAGTCTAAAAAGGACACAATGAATTCTTCATTGCTAAATCAACAGGAGCCAAGGCAAGACGTGACAAATTCCAGCTTCTGTCCTGCAACGATACAGCCTGACAGGGGGGTTGGAACTAGGTGATCTTTAAGGTCCCTTCCAACCAAACTATCCTATGGTTCTATGAGCTGAATTTCTGAGATGCCTCAAGTTTGGAACTTTATAAAGATGGTAACACCAAGCAGAAACTAAGGAAAAGTGCACGTGGCTTACTGATGGACACACACAACGACTTTGCTGGGGAACAGCTCTTTTCAGTTTAGTTTGTCTCGACACAAAGGGTCTTTCAAATCATAGCAAGCCATATAATTAATGTTTTTCAGCTTACATTGCTGTGTGAGTTTAGCTGCCCTTAAGAATCACATTAATACCCGGCAATAGCTGAACTTGGCCAGCGATCAGAGGGGCCACACAGAAATTCCTGGGAACATGGGCTCCACAGGACATGACTGCTTCAGCCTGTCACTCGTGCTCATTCCATACCCTGAATGACACTGCAAGCCATACCCACCTATCGCCCAGCGATGCTGTGTCAATTTTGATGAAGCCTGCACAGTTGATGAACACTTTGGGTCCCATGTGGCACATCGTAACCAGCTGGGTCCTGTTCTCCAGGCGTGTGTTGTTTTGTTTTAAGATCTGGAGAAAGAGGAAATACTGATATTTAAACACCACAGTTCATAGAATCATAGAGTCATAGAACAACCAGGTTGGAAGAGACCCATCGGATCATCGAGTCCAACCATTCCTATCAAACACTAAATCATGTCCCTCAGCACCTCATCTACCTGTGCCTTAAACACCTCCAGGGAAGGGGAATCAACCACCTCCTTGGGCAGCCTATTCCAATGCCCAATGACCCTCTGTGTGAAAAACTTCCTCCTAATCTCCAGCCTAAATCTCCCCTGGCGGAGCTTGAGGCCATTCCCTCTTGTCCCATCCCCTGTCCCTTGGGAGAAGAGCCCAGCTCCCTCCTCTCTACAACCTCCTTTCAGGTAGTTGTAGCGAGTAATGAGGTCTCCTCTCAGCCTCCTCGTCTCCAGGGAAAGCAGAGGACTCGCATCGGACACCACAGCGTTCAAAGTGTCTGACAAAATGGAACCTGTCAAGTTATGAACTGTTGCCCCCTGCTTGTGTCTCATCATTGGATGAAAGGAAGTGACTCTACATGGAACAGCTCCAACTCCCAAGAAGAGAGTTGGCTTTTTGCCTTGTGTTTTCTACAGCAGGAAGAGTCTTGATCCACTCCTGTGGGTTCGAGCGAGCTAGGACTGACGGATCTGCTGAGTTGCTTCTGTCTATCAAGGACATAGGTGCAGGCCCAGCTCTGGGGTTAGGCCCAGCGAGATGGCACACACTAAACGCACATCAGCAGAGTTGACTCGGCTCATAGCAGCACTGCCAGCAGCCCAACTCACACATTACTGGTGACGCATTGTTTCTGCAGGAAAAAGCCTCCTTACCTTTAGGAGGTGAGTGCCTTTGCGTGGTCCCAGGCCACACACATACTGCAGCAAAGCCTGGCTGTGGGGGTGAGCGATGGCCCGGTTGACATCCACTCCCACCTCATTCACGCGGTTTATGAATTCGCAGTAGAGGGCATTCAGCAGTTCCTCCTTCACCACGTGCTCCTGATGGGAAGGACAAAGCAAACTGAGCCAAACACAACAGATTAGCTCTTGGGAACTGTACTGAACCTCAGTTACCCCTGAGAAAAGCCTAAAGGCAAGAGGCAGAGTTGTTGAGGAAGGCAAAAAAAAGGTTCTGTGTAGACTGAACATGCATAGAACTTGCACTAGTTCAACTGGGAATACTTTTCTTGATAATAAACTGTCCCGGGCCTCCCAACCCACTTCCTCTTGCAGAGGAGGATCCCACAAGGCAAAGTTACCTGCAGAGGGTGGAGTTTTAGGCAGAGAATATCCTCATCGGAGCTGCAGACCTGGGCAAACTCTATGAGGGGGTCCTGAATGCGGCGAGCAAGGGAGACAGCTTGACGCAGCAGAGGGGGATAATCCCGGAACTCATTCTGCAAGAGGTCAGAGGGAAAACCCGGATGGTGTTTTCACACTTTACAGCACAAACAGCAGAGACATGTCAGACAGGGACAGGAACAAGGAAAGTGTTTGGTGCTCAGGGCAAAGAGGGCCGAGGTCAAAGGCTGCTCCCAGGAACTCAGCTGAAGCTAGGAATGAAATAAATTATCCACTCAGCTGAGCAGGATTCATTTCAGAATACAGTAATATCTACTTTGTACAGCTCCTGGTGCTGATCTCTTCAGGGAAGCCTATAGAAGACATTTTGCCTTGACCCAAAAATCAGTAAAACGCCATTGGGATGAATTACATGAGGCAGTAGATGACAGAAGGCAGGGCCAGCACAAAGAATAAGAGGATGAAACAACACAAATGAGCTAAGGGACAGCTGAAATAACAAGGTTCACCTCAGACTTCTTGCTGTTCATGTAGAGGATGGCCAGTTCATTGTCCACCAGCTCCACTCCAATAGAGGACAGCTGCTGCCCTTGATCCAGCTCGTGAACAATTCTCTTCACATCCTCCACCAGCATCTGAGCATCCCTAGAGGGAGAGGGACAAAGGATTGAGGGGACAGTCCAAAGCTGGGTCCTGGAATCACTGAGGGAGAGAACCTCAACAGGTAACCTCATACCACAAGCAGAAGCACTGAAAAGCAAACAGGTTTGAAGAAAGGATTACAAAGAGACCGGGAAATGGAAGGAACACACAAGACTGACCTGTTCTCGCCTGCAATTGTCACCACGTGAGGTTTCTTGTTCAGGAGGAATTTTTTTAAGGTTTCAATATCCTGGGCCTGGAAAGAAAAGTGAAGCAGGTCAGAGTGGAAGAGCTAGCAGGTTTCTGTACTGAGCTACCACTCCTGGGTTTCCATTTCCTAGTGCACATCTCCACCGCCACCCTGACACGAACGTAGCTAAATGCCTTCTCCTCAGGCCTTGCAGCTCAGCAAGGACAAGCAGGAAGACTCTGCAGAGGGAAGACTGATGGCCTCATGGTCTGGTGCTACAGGAAATCAGTGCAAGTAGGAAACACAAGTCAAAAGTCTGCCCCAAGTTCCAGGAGGTCCCATAGCCTTTTGCTATTATTTGCTGGGGTTGTTTAGCCTAGAGAAGAGGAGGCTGAGAGGAGACCTCGTTACTCTCTCCAACTACCTGAAAGGAGGCTGTGGAGAGGAGGGAGCTGGTCTCTTCTCCCAAGTGACAGGGGACAGGACAAGAGGGAATGGCCTCAAGCTCCACCAGGGGAGATTTAGGCTTGAGATTAGGAGGAGGTTTTTCACAGAGAGGGTCATTGGGCATTGGAATAGGCTGCCCAGGGAGGTGGTTGATTCCCCTTCCCTGGAGGTGTTTAAGGGACGGGTAGATGAGGTGCTGAGGGACATGGGTTAGTGTTTGATAGGAATGGTTGGACTCGATGATCCGATGGGTCTCTTCCAACCTGGTGATTCTGTGATTCTATGATTCTATTATGCAGTCAGGGAAAAGAGTAAAAGTTTCTGTAGCTGGGACCAGAGAAGCTCTCAAAATCTCAACACAACTCAGGAACAGCAAGGCCCTGCCAATCCCCGGAAGAGAAACTGAAGAGATTAATTGGAATCTACCGGAAACCTTTGTGCATGCAAGCAGGCCAACTCGCCCTTTACTGGTGATGCTCTGTCAAGGCCTGAGCTGCCTTCATGCTGCTCCTCTCCAACCCACAGTGGATCGAATGTGTGGACATTAATCTTGACAACGGTTGCACCAAGACTCACCTTCTTTTCCCTCTCTTCCTCACGCCAGGCGTTCCTTCTCTTTGTGAAATGCGGCAATCTGAGGAAGTCTGTAACCTCACCCTCTCCATTAACAAGGGCGCAAAACACGGGGTGATCCCTGTGAAACAGAGATCACTCAGACATGGAGGACTGCTGAAGCCGAGCACTGACCCAGAGGGAATTCCTTTCCTCCTACCTGGCTGAGGAAAACGCAATGCCAAGCACCCGAATGCCCTTCCCCTGGTTTTCATCCATGAAATCATCATCTTCCTCCACTTGCTGATCAGGACGGTACGAAGCGACTTTTAGCCAGTTGTGCAGTTTCCGGCTGCAAGCCTGGTAGAAGAGAAAAGTGAGAAAATGAGCTGTAGGTGCTTTGGCACAGTCCTTCTCTAGAGAGAAGGTCACTGACTGCTCAAAGCAGCAAGACTCTATATTCCATCAGGACCGGAACCAGCTCTCCAGAGCCATGGAACCCATCTTCCTTCCCAAGGAGGTACTCATTTTCCTCTCTACCTCAGGAAAGGACTAGATTCAGCCCTCTGCCTGTACCCTCCTCTTTCCCAAGTGTCTGTGTATGACCCGCTGGTAGCTCTCTCTTCCCCGGCTCTGCCTCAAACCCACTTGTCTCCTATCTCACCTTGAGGACATACTCCTTGGCTTCCACCAACAGCTTGTTCTTCAGCTCCTTAGCCATCTGCACGTAGAGGAACTGGTTGAGGGACCGCTCAATGGCCATCGTACGCTGCCGATTCCACTCCTGCACCTGGTGGCTGAACTCATCCCGATAATAGAACTGTTTGATTTCCTCAAAGTACGTCTGGTCACTCCCGTAACTGCAAGAAACAGGAAGAGAAAATACAGAAGGGCTCCAAATGCCTGCACTGATGACAGCACCACTGGCAGGTTCCCGCAGAGGGAGGTAAAAGCGGCACCTCAGATTGAGCAAACTGCCTGGAAAATTTGGGGAAGAGCCAGTCTTCCCATGAAGCTCTCCTCTAGCTGCAAAAGCTCTGCTACTACACAAAGAGCATCCTAAAGGCATGGATGGCACAGCCAGCGAGGACTCACCCCTCCACTCCTTTCATGTCAATGCAGATATCTATAGTCAGCAGTCCCTCCTCCTCTGCCAGGCTCATTTTCAGAAACTGGTCATCCCGCAGCTCCTTCACAGGCTTATTTTTCAAGTATTTAAAGGAATAGGCATAGTGGGCTTCATCAACATCCTAGGAGAGAGGAGATAGTCATAGAATCATAGAACAACCAGGTTGGAAGGGACCCATAGGATCATCGAGTCCAATCACTCCTATCAAACACTAAAGCATGTCCCTCTAGTCAGAGCTGCTGCTGACGTAGGAAAAGTTTTCAGATGCAAAAATGAGTATTTGTATGGTATTCAGACCCTTCCCTTGATTGACCCACAGAGCGAGGGCTCCCTTCCGTACCTTTTTCCCCTTTTTGGTTGGTGAAATGTTGATTTTGGCTCTTTCTTGGAAAGTCTGCCTCAGGACCTGCCTGACCAAAGGCTCCCTGGCTATCTGCAAAGCCACCATGTACCGAGCTCCTTCCAGCACAGCTTCAGGACTTGGGAACTGACTAAAAGAAAAAAAAAAAGTAACATGAAGGCGTAAGACTTGAGAATGCCCTAAGATATGACACTGTGATCCCTTCCCCAGCATCATATCTGCAGGACCTCCACAAAGATCCCCACACTGACCTACACACGTAATCTTTGGCCAGCTCCAGGGGCTCTGCAGGGAACTGCTCTGTCTCGTGACGCTGGTAACTATCTCGGAGGTTCTCTCCAAACTGCTCAGGTGTCAGACCAAATTTCTTAGCCAGGCCATCTGGAAAATGATGAAAAAACGGTGCTGAAGCTTATACTGAGCAAAACAACTAGCAGTCCTACAGACAAACCACACCACTACGTGGGTGAGGCCACTGCGAGCTCAGCAATAGAAGCCCAGGCCTTACCCAGCCCAGCTGTCTGGCAGATGGTGTACATATCCCGACGGGAAGCCTGTTTCAGCTCCGGCCCTTTCTGCTCATCATCTTCTGCATCCTCCCCTTCACCTGCGGGAAGGATACGCTCAGCAAAGCCTCTTTACAGGGGCACCCAGACAGCTGCAGCATGTCAGAAGCACAATGAAGGGATCAAGCACAACCCTAAGAACATACTCTTCTGTTTTAATACCAGAATCTCTGGGTTGCACATTAAAACACACATTGAGGTGGCTGATCCTTGCTTTAACCCCAGCCACGACAGGTGGTATTCACAGAATCACTAGGTTGGAAAAGACCCACAGGATCATCAAGTCCAATCGTTCCTATCAAACACTAAACCACGACCCTCAGCATGTCACCCACCTGTCCCTTAAACACCTCCAGGGATGACAAATCAACCACCTCCCTGGGCAGCCTGTTCCAGTGCCCAATGACCCTTTCTGTGAAAAATTTTTTTTCTTATGTCCAGCGTGAAGCTCCCCTCTCTGAGCTTGAGGCCATTCCCTCTTGTCCACCTCATGTGGCATTTTCAGAGATGCCTGGAAGGCCTGGGACTAACTTGAGACTGAAGTGAACAGCTAAGATGCTGGGCTTTTCGACAAACTTTCTCACTATTCTTTTGAACCAACATATTCAGCCAGCCCGCAGTTAGGAGACTATCAAATCCGGGGACAAACCTTCCTCCTCTTCACCGTCCTCTCGGATACGTTTTTGCTTCTTTCGAGCGGCCTTGGCAGCATTCTGCATCTTGGGGATGTCTCGCCCATAATACAGCAGGAAGTGATTATAGACGTCTTTCAGCTCGTCCATGGACTGCACGTCCTTCAGCCTATGACAAGCAAAGCCAGCACGTTACACCCTGCCTGTGGGATTAAACATTTCTCACTATTGGCTTATTGGGACACTAAAGCCAGTGCTACAACGGCTGGAGACCCTGTTCTGTATTGGCTTTAGCGCTTTTTTAAGTCATGGCACCCTACCTCTCCATATCAGTAGTGTCCAAGGCTCTTATTCCATCAGCCAAGGGCTTGTCTGGGTCAGCAGAGATTTGTTCGTACTGATAGGCCTGCATCTTCTCGAACAGACGCGTCAGGTTCTGCTTGCGGATCTTCAGCTGGGTCCACTAATAGGAGAACAAAGACTTCCAGTGAAATCATAGAATCATAGAACAACCAGGTTGGAAGAGACCCATCGGATCATCGAGTCCAACCATTCCTATCAAACACTAAACCATGTCCCTCAGGACCTCATCCACCCATCCCTTAAACACCTCCAGGGAAGGGGAATCAACCACCTCCCTGGGCAGCCTAGTCCAATGCCCAATGACCCTTTCCGTGAAAAACCTCCTCCTAATCTCTAGCCTAAATCTCCCCTGGCGGAGCTTGAGGCCATTCCCTCTTGTCCTGTACCCTGTCACTTGGGAGAAGAGGCCAGGGAAATGCACCATAGCTGCGTGTCACACCTGTCTCCTTCCTTCCCAAAATCTTGGGATATTTGTCATGTAGGAATAATCATCAGAATCTTCATCCGGAGCCAAGCTCAGATGTGACATATATGGCTGGTCTCATCTCAGAGATGGATTGTGTCAGCATAAAAAGATAAATCAAGGTTTGGATCTATGTTATAGTAAAGAACCTGCACTCCTTGCAGGAAAAGTCGCTGCACAAGGAACTTGGTGAGGGGGAAGGACTGCTTTTGATCATTATGTGACGACAAACATGATAAAAAACACATATGAAAAAGCACACATGATCTCCACGGTCAAAACAAAATCTGCTAAAAAGCAAAATCTGCTAGGCAGGGGAAGATGTGTTAAACGCTAATGGGATAACAAGCAGTGAATCACTCCTCACCTTCTCATCCCACTGCCAGACTCTCCACAGGTCATTGATGTTCAGCTCTGGCTCAACATATTCCTTTCTGTAGAAGGCGATGAACGGGACCTAGGTCAGAAATGAGACTCGTCATCACCAGGCAGGAGACTGGGCTGCTTCTGGCTCCTGTTCCACATGGGCTGACAGGTTAATGGGGCAGCAGCATGGGAGTTCTTCCATGCCACGTCCCAGTTCTTGAGACTGTTCCACCAAAGAATACATCACACAGACCAAAGAGCTTCTGCGACATCAGGCAGCTCCTCAGAGAACAGGCCAAATGGACTCAGGATACTCTGAAATTCCACCACCTCGTTTAGCATCAATTTATTCGAGATGAGGGAAAAACTATGATATCAGCCCTGTCAAACAGGCCTTAAAAACCTGCTGCACCTTCCACGGAAGCACCATTTTGTCACAGGAGAGGCAACCAGATATAGCATCTCAGCCCCTTCTACTTTGCTGCCCTAAATGCTTCCAGCAGCCCCACTGCTAATCCTGCTTGGAAAAGGAGACAGCGACTCAGACTTTATCTTGGCAAAGAAGCTGAGCTGAAAATTACCTCAAAATGTTGATTTCTCATGAAATTCAGGGCTTCTTTAATCTTCTGGATGGTGCTGGGCCCTTTGCGGCTGAAGCTGCTGCTGGCTTGTCCACGGTCAAGGTAGTCAGAAGTTTCCTAAAAAGAAAAACACGTTGTGTTGATTGCATTCCCCTAAAAGACAAGCCCAGGCTCAGGCTGGAGAGTGGTGGGTCTGGGCTTAGCTGGGAAGGCTCAGGCACACGATCTGATTTTAAACCACAGAAAAGCAACCCAACCCCAACTAACTTAAAGGAAAACGTAGGAGCAGCATCTGGCCAAGACAGCTGACGGTTAAAATCGGATCACGGCCAAAACTAGTTTAGCCCTAAGTGCACAGTTGGTCAGAGATCTTTCAATCCCTCTTGACAATTATTTTTGCAACCTGTGCACCTTTTTGTCTTGTTTTACAGATGCAAAAATGCACATTAAATGCTCAAAACCAGAAAGAAAAGCACATAGGGCATCACGTTCCTCTGAGCAGACTAAGGTCTAGACAACGTCTCCAGGTTGGAAATCTGCAGCATGTTCAAGTCCTCCTAGGACACTCCTTTACCTGCAAGGAGATGGTGGGTGTTGCGAATGCGTTCCTGTAAATCCAGTCAGCTTCCTCCTCCAGCTCATCATCTTCAGCATTCTTCACTGGGATGGATCGCAACTGGGAAAAGACAACAGGATGAGCGGAGGCATGGGACTTGTGCCACCAAGTCTTCAGGAAACCTGGAAACTCTTGCTTTGAGCTGCAGGTTGCAGTCTCAGTCCCTTCCACACCCAGAGGGCTTTGCTGAGGACACCACTTCACCTTCGAGCACACAGGAAACCTGCAGCGGCTTACATGAGGTAAAGGCAGCTAACAATTCTGTCAAAGGCTTTCAAAAGGTCTGGAAATGGTGTGAAATCTCCTGTGAGGATTAGATCAAGGTACTCCCACTTCTTGCCAGACTCCCAAACCCTCTAGTACATCCTCTCTTCCAATCTACTCGTGTCCATTCTAGACTTGTTACCAGTTTTCTTGCTGCAACCATAGTAAAACAGAACATAAAAGATAGAATCATAGAATCATAGAACAACCAGGTTGGAAGAGACCCATCGGATCATCGAGTCCAACCAGATGCTCCAAATCCTCTCTGGATATTTAGTCCCAGTCCAGTCTCTTTCAGAAGAACTGCCCTAATCTTCACTGACATCCATAATGATGACAAAGTGTCTGAACAGGCCACAAACAGCCAGGAAATATTACAGAGAGTGTTCCCTTGTGCTGTGCATGGGGGTAAAATTCCTTCTGAAAAGCTGGCAACTTCAGACGTCCTGTTCTGCACAGAGTTAACAAGTCTCTGCATAGAATTCATTAGCAAACACTTAAGGGAGATTGAGGAACACTGACAGTTCGGAGAAAACCTGATTACAGGGTCAATTTAAGATAAAAATATGAGATAGAATGATTCCCGGGAGCACCGACAGGACTCCATGTTGAGAGCAGAGTAAATCCCAGTTGCTTGGATTACAATATGTTACAGAAATGCTTTGTATTAAATTATGTGTTCGCTGGGATACAGGTAGCCTAAAAAAACCTAGCAAACCCCCTCCAGCACCACAGCTGCAGCTTCACTCTTGCTATCCAGAGGTAGAACTCATGGAATTTGATAGGAATGGTTGGGTTCGATGATCCGGTGGGTTTCTTCCAACCTGGTTGTTCTATGATTCTATGGGATTAGCATCCAGCAGGAGGGACAGTTGAGCAGAGCAGCACTCCCAGGAGAGCAACACTGGCACCCAGTGGCCAATGAGAAACTCCAAGCAGTGCTAAAAACAGGCTGGAAGAGGTCACAAATGCCACCAATATGTCTGAATGCAGAGTTTTGTCCTATTCATTTGACAGGTGGAAGCTTTAAAGAGGGGAAAAAAAAGAGATGTTGAAATCCAGACAGGTGAGAAAGCTGCCCTGCAGGACCCAGGCCTGATTCACTCAGGAGATGAAATGTTTTCTGTCTGCTCTCCGGCACATCACTCTATCCTCTCACCTGGAACCTCTCCGGCATGTCTGTCACGCGGATCTCATTGTCCTGGTCTGTTAGGTGACTGCTCTCCAGCTCACTGGGCTCGTACATCTCAAAGATACTGCGCCGACTGACGCGCTTCTTGGCAGTCTTTTTGGGTCGGACGCGGGTCTCCCCTTCAGTTTCTTCATCCTCATACTCGTATTCCTCCTCCATCTCCTCATCGTACTCGTTGTACTTCTCAAACTCGTCATAGTCAAAGTCCACACCGAAGATTTCCTGGGCTTCCTGCAAAGCACTGGAAGGCAAAAACTATTGTTCAGCTGCACCATGCAGCTGATAGAACATCTTTCCAGGCACGCAGAGGAGGTCAGAGCACTTAGAATTACGTTTGTTTTTCATCTAGGCTAAAAAATCATAGATAGATACACAATTCTATGAGATTTACATGCAAACACTTCTCTTAAGGGACTGGGTTTGGCATCCATGTAATGGCAGAGAAAGGAAGAAGTCAGATATTTAGGAATACAGAGTAAAAAGCTCTACATTTAAATTTACCAGGTTCCTCTGAGGAAAGGGATCAGTGACGTCCACAAGCTTTGCAGATGCAAGATCAAGCAAGCCGAGCGCTGTTTTCAAGGTTTCGAGTTGATTTCCAATCAATACTTACGCATCTGTATACCCAGGGAGCTTCTTTCGCCATTTTGGTTTCTTCAGAGGTTGTCCATCATCATCCACAATGAAGTCATCGATGTCTGGAAATTGAGAAGAAATTTCGTGGTGAGGACACTCTCATATTCAGCTGGTACCTCTGACAAAGCTCAGCTCAGCCGGTGCAACTAGAAGCCTCCACCACAGGCTTGGGCGGCTGCTGTCAGTCTGCTCAGCTCCCAACAGCATCTCCTTAAACCTTCGACAAACCATCCATACTCACCAGATTCATCTTCCTCCTCCTCCTCCTCTTCTTCTGGTTGAGCAACAGGAGCTTCGACAACTTCCCCACCTTCCTCGCCTTCACCATCCTGAAATATTTCTTCAGCAATGGCTTCTTTCTCGTGTTCTTCCTTTCCATAGTCCTCCTCTTCGTCATCCTCATCATCGGACATTTTTCGCACGCGTCTGAATTTTTGCTGCAAGCGGAAAAGGCTTGTTAGCGCTTGGAATGCCTGGCACGGACACTTGAGCTCAGTGTGATCTCTTGTCAGGCCAGAACCACACCAGAACAGGGACACAACTCACTCTTTTGACTTTAACGCCCAGGTTCTCTTCAATGAGGTCAAAATCATCGTCCTCCAGGCGGTCGTCAAAAGCTAAGAGAAGAAAGCAGAGGTGAGTTACCCTCTTCTAACTAACCTAGGAATGGACTAGTCAGAGAGAAGGGAAAAGTTTACTCAGCCCAAACAGACACCCAGGGGAGGAAGCGCTCTGCTGTAACCGAATATCATATCATCATAGAACTTACTGCGCTTTCTCTTTTTGTGGCCAACATTGTCCTCAGAGTCCCCAGAATCACTGCCTTCTTCCTCCTCTTCCTCATCCTCATCGTCGTCGTCATTAATGAATCCTTTCAGGTTGCCCTGCTCATCTTGATCATCGAGATTCTCCTCCTCCTCTTCCTCATCTGGTGGAGAGAGCAGCAAGTGTTAGACGTGTACTTGCAGATTATCTGCTCAGACTCCTGCTCAGTTCTGTGTGAACGACATCCTCCTTCACACCCTCCACGTTGAGTTTTAACTGAAGACTTTTACTGACAGAGAACCCAGACAGCTCCTAGTGCCAGAACCCCACTTCTTGTCTCCTGCTCTCTGCAGAGGGAACAGGGAGTGCTCAGACTGGGAGAATTCCTCCCCTTTTACTGTTTACTACCAAAGAGTACGACTGAAAATCCCATGGGGGTGAAGCAGTATATTTTTGACTGCAAATATAAAAACCACCTAAGCACTTTGAAGAAGGGAAGCACTTAAACAGCCGAGATTATCGACTACAGATGGCCATGTTATTATAGCACTGCTCCATCTGAAGAGTCACGGGATCTGAAACAGAGCGGTGAGGCACACAAACAATTCAGCAAGCTCAGAGCACACTCACCATCCTCATCTTCCTCTACAAACTTCTTGGTTACTCTGGGCACAACCTCCCCATCCTGGTTGTACTCTTCCTCCGACTCCTCAGCTTCGCTTTCTACGAAGTCAGACATGGTTGCAGTGTCTCACACGCGGCTCTGCAGGAACTGGGGAAAGAGGAAATATCCACCATATCAGTCAAGTGAGCGAAACACAAATATTTCCCCTCCACCAAGTTCTGGAGAGAAGACGGTTAAGGCAAAGGGTTTCAAATTATCTACCAAGGCCCTGAATTACCCAGTGTTCCCTGTGCCTGGGCACCCCTGTCACCAGAGATTAGGCAAGCAGAGCCAGCAGACAAGCGCTGCAGCTCCTGTCAACTTGTGTCTCAACCAGCAGGACAGGCCCTGTGACAGCAGCATTCCTGACACAGTCGCGCTTCCGCCTGCAGCTGAAACAGCTCACACAGCCAGAGCCTTTCATCCCAGCGGCCAGGAAAGCAGTTCCATGCTGTCACCGGCACAGCATTGCGTTAGGGACACAGTCCAACCAATTAGGACCTTAACATGACTAGCTCTCGCGTGGTTAATGAAGCCAGGGCGACCCTGAGAAGGGCCTTGATGGAGCTGCGTTGGAAGGTTGTTCTCAAGGCTCTGTGGAGCCTGATGGTGAAAACAGAAGAGAGGTCTGAGGTGCCACAGGGTCTGCGCTAGGGGTTGTCGGCTGCTCAACTCTACCACCCCCCAGAGCCATGGCTAGGAGCTTCTGACCAGAGACTAGGAATCATAGAACAACCAGGTTGGAAGAGACCCATCAGATCATCGAGTCCAACCATTCCTATCAAACACTAAACCAAGTCCCTCAGCAACTCATCTACCCGTCCCTTAAACACCTCCAGGGAAGGGGAATCAACCACCTCCCTGGGCAACCTATTCCAATGCCCAATGACCCTCTGTGTGAAAAACTTCCTCCTAATCTCCAGTCTAAATCTCCCCTGGAGGAGTTTGAGGCCATTCCCTCTTGTCCTGTCCCCTGTCGCTTGGGAGAAGAGGCCATTACCCTCCTCTCTACAACATCCTTTCAAGTAGTTGTAGAGAGTAATGGGGTCTCCTCTCAGCCTCCTCTTCTCCAGGATAAACACCCCCAGCTCTCTTAGACGCTCCTCATAAGGTCTGTTCTCCAGCCCCTTCACCAGTTTCATGGCTCTTCTCTGGACTCGCTAAAGAGCCTCAACATCCTTCTTGTGCTGAGGGGCCCACAACTGAACACAGGATTCAAGAAGCGGCCTCACCAGTGCTGAGTACAGAAGTAACAAGACTGCTGAAATGGGGTATTTTCAATATCCAGATCCTTCTGCCTGATGGTTTTTTTCTCCACCTGGGGTTTATGGAACCTGAGCACAAAGGGAAGTGCGTGTCCATAAAGACACAGCTCAAGTTCTGCCTCTCTGAGCTTTCTGCTTCTTGTGGTTACAAATCTTGTTTCTAATCTGCAAAGGATTTTTTCTTTCAGTTCATTTTCACATACACCAAAACAACAGAGGCTTCCAAAAGCCAGCAAATCGATTCCTCAAACGGCTGTAAAAATGAAGAAGCTGGCCCAGGAAGAAGAACTGGCCTTTGGGAAGAGTCACATCTAAAGCCAAACCTTCTGTGTTAAGTTATATCTGAGAGAAAAGGACGAGGAATGACTCCCATGCCAGGGAGTCATACCTAAACAAATACACTTGAAAATGCTGCCATCATCACTTCTCCGCTGCAAACAAACAGCTGAAGGATCAGCACCATACAGCACAATCCGTCAGGGCTTAGCCATGATGCTTCTCATGTGTGGGACATCTTTTCCGCCCCAATTTCCACACATCTGCTGCACAAAGATTTAGAGAAAACCAGAGATTTATCCCTCAGTTAAAGAAAAAAAAAAAATGAAAAGGCTGATCTTGGAGAATCTTCTAAGTCTGAAAACACTAATAGCTCCAAAGGACTGTGTCAGCCATGTCTCATGAAAGAAAACCCACAACAAAGGCAAGAGGAGACCTCTGTCAGATTTCAGACACGAGCAGAGTGCAGCTCATCCTCTTTGGCTGCAGATTACACAGCATCAACGATGCTCCAGCCAGGCAAGAATCACAGCAGGACAAGGCTTCTGCTCTGCACCCGACAGGACATCACTGCTCTGGGGCAATGCCTGTCTTTGAGAGGACACTGCACAAGTCACACACGTGAAGTGTCTCTCTCTTTTAGGCTAGAGATTAGGAGGAAGTTTTTCACCAAAAGGGTCATTGGGCATTGGAATAAGCTGCCCAGGGAGGTGGTTGATTCACCTTCCTTGGAGGTGTTTAAGGCACAGGTGGATGAGGTCCTGAGGGACATGGTTTAGTGATTGATAGGAATGGTTGGACTCAATGATCCGATGGGTCTTTTCCAGCCTGGTGATTCTATGATTCTATGATTCTCAGAAATACTGATTGCTCTGAGGTCCCTTCCAACCCAAAATATTCTGTGACTATCTGCAGGCTAAGTGGCTTTTCCTAGAGCATTTCCAAGTCTAATAACCTCATTTCTCTCCTGTTGATGATGAGCACACAAATCCAACAAGAAAGAAACCCCTTCTCATCACAGCACCGCACACAATTCCACTGTTCTCTGCCAGTGAAGCGTTGTGCTCGCAATCCCAACCTTCTTCCTCATCACTTGTTCTACCATTTCCCGGCAATTTCAGTTCACGTCAAATCAAATTTGTCTGGACGCAGGGAACAGCGAGGACTTGGAATCTCATTTAATGATCCAGCCGAGCAGGTTCCACACAAGCCACCTGCCTGCAAACCTGGGTGCTTTCAGCTCCAGTAAAATCCACCTCAGGACAGCAAGGACGTCACTCAGAGTGGCAAATGGAAGCGAGGGTGGCTATTACTGAGGAGACGCTGAATCAGATGTGGACTAAATGCCCCTCTTTACCCTCTACTCCAAAGAGGTCTTCGTTCGGAATAAAACAGAGCAGGGAGGAGGCAGATATTGGGGAAGGGGAGAGCCCAGTGGGAGCCCCCCAAGCCCTGCACCCTAGCACTGCTTGTCAGGCGTGGGAAGGGTTTAAAGACACCAGAGTGGGGAGCGTTGGGCCAGCCGAGCTCTGTCAGGTTCTGGACTTTTCCTCGGAGCAGCACAGCATCATCCCCACTCTGTAACACTCCCAGAGGTCACTGCAGCACAGGAGCAAGCACTAAACTGCATCAGAGCACCAAAAAGGCAGGGAGACTTCACCTAATCCTGCGTGTTTACCTGTACATGAGCAGCCAGGCTCGGATGGGTGGTATTATCCATAGTTTTACCCCAGAGCCACCCCACAGGCACTGGACACTGAGTTGGATGAAAGCCAAGAGTGATGCAGCGAGCAGCACTGCGACAGCACCACTGCAGCAGAAGGCGAAGGAAGCGCAGGAGCCTCCGCACCGAGCCAGGCACCTCCAACACAGCCTCATAGAATCATAGAACAACCAGGTTGGAAGAGACCCATCGGATTATTGAGTACAACCATTCCTATCAAACACTAAACCATGTCCCTCAGGACCTCATCTACCCATCCCTTAAACACCTCCTGGGAAGGTGAATCAACCACCTCCCTGGGCAGCCTATTCCAATGTCCAATGACCCTCTGTGTGAAAAACTTCCTCCTAATATCTAGCCTAAATCTCCCCTGGTGGAGCTTGAGGTCATTCCCTCTTGCCCTGTCCCCTGTCACTTGGGAGAAGAGCCCAGCTCCCTCCTCTCTACAACCTCCTTTCAGGGAGTTGTAGAGAGTAATGAGGTCTCATCTCAGCCTCCTCTTCTCTAGGCTAAACAACTCCAGCTCACTCAGCCACTCCTCATAGGGTCTGTTCTCCAGACCCTTCACCAGCTTCGTGGCTCTTCTCTGCTCCAGAGCCTCAACATCCTTCTTGTGCTGAGGGGCCCACAACTCAACACAGGATTCAAGGAGCAGCCTCACCAGTGCTGAGTCCAGAGGGAGAATCACCTCCCTGACCCTGCTGGTCACACCATTTCTGATCCAAGCCAGGATACCATTGGCCTTCTTGGCCACCTGGGCACACTGTTGGCCCATGGTCAGTCGCTGTCGACCAACACCCCCAGGTCCCTCTCCTCCTGGCAGTTTTCCAGCCAGACTTCTCCCAGTCTGTAGCTCTGCATAGGGTTGTCGTGCCCCAAGTGCAGGACGCGACATTTGGCCGTGTTAAACCTCATCCCATTGGACTCAGCCCATGGATCCAGCCTGTTTAGGTCCCTTTGCAGAGCCTCCCTAACCTCCAGCCTCTCTCGCTGCCAGAGCAACTTGAGGCTGAGCAACTACCTGACTGCTGCTTTTGGCCAGAGCCACCTGCTCTTTGCTCAGCTCAAGGGCACACAGCAACTGTCCAGAGTCCACAGCTCCTTTAGCCACGATGACCCTGAGCAGAGAGCGATTTGCTGTCAATACTGAGGACGCAGATCTCTGATCAGGCTGGCAGGACAGGGCTGAACGTGGTTGGTTCCCTGGTTAGGTGAGGCAGCATCTTTGGAACTAAGAACTCTGGAAAGCTAAGAACTCTGGAAAATAGACCTTCAAATATACGTAAAGCCTTTGCCATGCATCCACATACCTTCTGGCTGCTCCAGCCTGCAAAACATCACAGTGCTGGAGGCAGGAGCGGCTTTGTACACCACGCATCAGCAAAATGAACTCAGAATAATCAAGGACAGTCCTCACAGTGAGATGCATTTAATATTCAGCAATCAGCCTCAGATTATCAGCGTCAAGGCACAAAACGGTAAAATCAAGGGCTAATTAGAAGGCTAATCCTGACTTCTCCCCATCCTTCATCGGAAAAACTCCATCAAGGCCCTGATTCATGCTGACACTGGTTTTAGGGGGGGGTGTCGGGGCACGGAGAGGGTTTGGAGAGGGATTGTCTTCACCCCTGTCATTCCATGGCTCAATCCACTCAGATCTTTTAGGTCGTTAGCAAAGCCACCCCTGAACAGTTCTGCTTGGTTCTCATGTCTTCACTTCAAAGAGGAATGTTGAATTGGAGAGGATTCAGAAAGTGCTGTGAGGAAACCTGACTCAATTAAAACAGAGCCCGAGGAAGCTGAATCTATTCATTTTGCTCATGAAATTAAGTTTTCGCATGGCCCAAGCAAAGACACAGGAGTAAAAGATTGGGACAAGAAATGGTTCATTAGGAAAAATCCGAAGGAACTGCAAAGGTGATGCTCATTAGGAAAAATCCAAAGGAACTGCAAAGGTGGTGCTGCTGTGCCAGCCCCTGAAGCTCTCACGATGAAATCAATTTGGTTTTCTTAAAGGAGAAGAGCCGTGATTGAGCTGGAACGTGTAGATTTAACACTAATGACTGAGCAATGATCGCCACCACCACAGAATTCAGACAAAAACCATATTGGCTTCTTTTAATTTGAACAATAACATCTGAGTGAAGCATAGGAAGCAACAGAACACCCTCAGCAATTCCCCAGAGCCACCTTTTGGTGTGGGAAGGGACTCCTGTAGAGCAAATAACCACAGAAATAAGCAATCAAGTTTTGTATTTACCTTCTAGAGCTGCTTTATGAATTTCTGATGTCAGGATCTAACCCAGACATTCTCACCCTTCTCAGTGGCAAGTGGGTGCAGGAGCACAGGGGCAAAACCATGACCAGAGACCAGTGATGCTGCGACAGGGAAAGCCCAGGAACCTCCCATACCTCCTTTGTTAGTTTTAATGCTCCTGGTTGGTCCTACCGCTCCTGATGCTATCGAGCAGTGGAACAACATGCAGCAGAGAACCACATTTAACACCGTATTGGTGTGAAAAAAGCACTTCCGCCTGTTTATTTTAGACCTGCTGCGTCATAATTTCCTGTAAGAAACAGAAAACTCATGTTTCCAACTCGCTTTCACTGACCTGCCCATGACTTCATATACCTGCATCCAATCTCCTTTCAGCAAGCCTCTCCCCTCAGGTGAGGAAACGAAATGAAGGCTTCTCTTGCCTGGAAACCTGCTCATCCACACCACTCCCATCCCTACCTTCTCTTTTGAGACAGGATAAGCAGAACTGCCAGCACCATCCTGGGCACAAACTGCCAGCAATTCATACAGCAGCATAACGACGCTTTCTGCTTTATTCTCTGCTCCTTTAAAGCAATTCCAAATTACCCTTTTTAGGCTACAGTGGGGAGTTGAAGCGAGGTTTGAAAAAGGAACAATTGCTGAGACACCGACAGCTCTTTCCTGAATAGTAAAAGCTGATGCAGACGCAGCTGCTGTGGCATTTGTTACCTTCACTGCACCCACTGCCATCGTATCTCGTTTGCCAGACGAGCACTCAGCATTACCCAACCTCTGATTTGATAGGAATGGTTGGACTCAATGATCCAGTGGGTCTCTTCCAACCTGGTGATTCTATGATTCTAACATTCTATGATTCTGCAGCTTCCAACACTCTGCTTTAGCTATCCTGAATAATTCACGGTTACATTTTCCTTGCCACAGCACAATACCCAGATAAAAAAGCAGTAACAATGATTAGGGAATGTACAATAACCTCCCTCCTCCACTGCAAGCGCCTATCGCCCATCCCTGCCCTTCCTTCGCCACCTTTCAGGTTGGAATGGTTGGACTCGATCCAGAGGGTCTCTTCCAACCTGGTTGTTCTATGATTCTATGATTCAGGTGCTTATTAACCCCCCAAATGGCATTTTCTGAGCTGCGGCCCCTTGGTTACTCATAGACAAGCTTGTCTGGGGGTTGTGAATCTCAGCGCAGTGCTCTGGGAGTCATACTTGCAGTGCACAGGGATCCCCAGCGCCAATACAGCTGAGAAAGAAAGGTCAGAGCCTCTTTCCCTGTGCCAAGAAAAGCAGGGGGATGGTCCCCACGGCAGCACTTAGAATCATAGAACAACCAGGTTGGAAGGGACCCATCGGATCATCGAGTCCAACCACTCCTATAAAACACTAAACCATGTCCCTCAGGACCTCGTCCATCCATCCCTTAAACACCTCCAGGGAAGGTGAATCAACCACCTCCCTGGGCAGCCTGTTCCAGTGCCCAATGACCCTTTGTGTGAAAAATTTTTTCGTAATGTCCAGCCTAAACCTCCCCTGGTGGAGCTTGAGGCCACTCCCTCTTGTCCTGTCCCCTGTCACTTGGGAGAAGAGCCCAACTCCTTTCAGGTAGTTGTAGAGAGTAATGAGGTCTCCTCTCAGCCTCCTCTTCTCTAGGCTAAACCCCCCCAGCTCTCTCAGCCACTCCTCATAGGGCCTGTTCTCCAGCCCCTTCACCAACTTCGTGTAACCGTGTACACTTCTCTGTAACCGTCCCCCCCAACGTATCTAGGTTGTCCTGCAGGCCCTGGCTCCGGCTCTGCTCCCTGTCCCGGGGAGGGGAAGCACATCCCCTGGCCCTACCCTGCCTGCTGCCTGCTCCCCCCGGGCTACCCCTCCCCACCACCGGGGGGTCCCCGGGCTCCCGGTCCCCACCACCGCGGGGTCCTCGCCCTGGGCAGCTTCCAGTGCCGCCAGTCACACCGAGACCCAGCAAAAGGGGCCTGTGGGGCCCCCTCCGCCCTCGCCCTCCTGCGGCCCCGCCTCAGGCCCAGCGCCGCCGCGTTCCCCGCCGCCCCCGCCCAGCCCCGGAGGCCCCGTTTCAAGGCGACGCGGACCTCGCCAGGCCCTTCCCTCGCCGACCCGCTCCCTCTTGCGGGCCTTACCCCTTCCCCCGCCGCTCAGCGCCCCGGCCCGGCCTTACCCGAGGCACCAGGGAAAATGGAGGCCGCGGCGGCGGCGGCAGCGGCGACGGGCGAGGCGGAGGAGACGAGAGGGGACCTCCGCGACGGGTAGAGCGGCTGCACTTCCGGTTCCGGCAGCCGGGCCGGGCGGGCGAAGCGGTGCCACTTCCGGCAGTCGGGTAGAGCGACACCACTTCCGGTTCCGGCGGGAGGTATGGCGGCGGCGGGGCTGTCAGCGGTCCCGGTGCCGCTGTTGGTGCTGGCGCTCGGCGCCGCCGTGCGCGGCAGCCCCGGCCCCGTCACCTGCGGCTCCGTGGTGAAGCTGCTCAACGTGAGGCACAACGTGCGGCTGCACTCGCACGATGTGCGCTACGGCTCCGGTAACGGGACGCGGAGACGCGAACAGACAGACAGACTCACACACAGACACAGAGACACGGACGGATAGACGGACAGGCGCACACACAAATATACGTGCTCACATAGGCACGGACAGACAGACAAGCTCACAGAGACACACAGACACACAGATAGATGCACTCACATAGACACTAACAGACCAGGGAGGTTATTCTCCCTCTGTACTCAGAGGCCACTCCTTGAATCCTGTGTTCAGTTCTGGGCCCCTCAGCACGAGAAGGATGTTGAGGCTCTGGAATGAGTCCAGAGAAGAGCCACGAAGCTGGTGAAGGGGCTGGAGAACAGACCCTATGAGGAACGTCTGAGAGAGCTGGGGGTGTTTAGCCTAGAGAAGAGGAGGCTGAGAGGAGACTTCATTGCTCTCTACAACTACCTGAAAGGAGGTTGTAGAGAGGAGGGATCTGACCTCTTCTCCCAAGTGCCAGGGGACAGGACAAGAGGGAATGGCCTCAAGCTCCACCAGGGGAGATTTAGGCTAGAGATTAGGAGGAAGTTTTTCACAGAAAGGGTCATTGGGCATTGGACTAGGCTGCCCAGGGAGGTGGTTGATTCCCCTTCCCTGGAGGTGTTTAAGGGACGGGTAGTTGAGGTCCTGAGGGACATGGGTTAGTGTTTGATAGGAATGGTTGGACTCAATGATCCGATGGGTCTCTTCCAACCTGGTGGTTCTATGATTCTATGAGACAGACACATGCATTCACATGGACACAGACAGACGGACACATGCACTCACATAGACACAGGCAGACAGACTGTATAATATATGCACTCCTATAAATGTGGACAGACAGATGCATGCAGGTAAATGCATTCACACAGGCAACAGACACACACACTCCTGTAGAGATGGACAGACAGACACACACACTCCCACAGAGACACAAACACCACCCCCCTGTACTGGTCCTGGGCTGGGTCTGAGCACGGTTCTCCCCTCTGCAGGCAGCGGGCAGCAGTCGGTGACCGGTGTGGCGGCGGCGGATGACGGGAACAGCTACTGGCGGGTGCGGGGCCGGACGGCGGCCACCTGCGAGCGGGGCACGCCGGTGCGGTGCGGGCAGGCCATCCGCCTCACCCACCTGGGCACTGGCCGCAACCTCCACAGCCACCACTTCGCCTCCCCGCTCTCTGGAAACCAGGTACGGCTGCAGTCAACACACCTGGAACCCTGGCCCTATCAGAGGTCACCCCTGGGGCCACCCCCTTTCCCCAGGTCCCCTGGGTCCCAGCAGGTCCTGCCAGTCCTGACAAGATTTAGGCTCAACATTAGGAAAAAATTTTCACAGAAAGGGTCATTGGGCATTGGAATAGGCTACCCAGGGAGGTGGTTGATTCACCTTCCCTGGAGGTGTTTAAGGTGCAGGTGGATGAGGTTCTGAGGGACATGGTTTAGTGTTTGATAGGAATGGTTGGACTCGATGATCCAGTGGGTCTCTTCCAACCTGATGATTCTATGATAGGTCTCCCTTGTCCCCCATGCTCCTTCCCGTCCTATCTTGTCTCTAAGTCCAGATTGAGTTCCCCTTATCCCTGCCAGCCCCACCTTGTTCCCCTGTTCAGACTGAGTCCCATTTGTCCCCTGTGTTCCTGCCAGCATTGCCTTGTTCCCTTCTCTTGTTCCCTCTTCCAAACCCAACCTTGTCCCCAGTCCTTGCTGGGACCCATTTGTCCCCCATGTCCCTGCCAGCCCCACCTTGTTCCCCAGTGCCTGCCAGGGTTCCTTGTCCCTACCCTCTCAGCACCCCAATCCCAACCAGCTCTCTCCTCCCCCTCAACCCTTTCCTCTACCCCTCATCTCTCCCTCTGGGCCCAACTCACAGAATCGTACAATCGTAGAATCATAGAATCATAGAATCATATGGGTGACATGTAGGCACGGCCTTGTCGTGGTCGGCGTGGCTAGCGACCCCAGCTCCGGGACTTTGGGGTCATAGAATCATAGAACAACCAGGTTGGAAGGGACCCATCGGATCTTCTAGTCCAACCATTCCTATCAAAACTCAACCCCCCCCACGTTCCCCTTCCATCCCTGCCCCCCGAAACTGAACTCTTTCTCTCTGCAGGAGGTGAGCGCCTTTGGGGAGGGGGGCGAAGGTGACTACCTGGACGACTGGACGGTGGTGTGCAGCGGGACCTACTGGGCGCGGGACAGCGAGGTTCGCTTCCAGCACACGTCCACCGACGTCTTCCTCTCGGTGACGGGCGAGCAGTACGGGCGACCCATCCACGGGCAGAAGGAGGTGCACGGCATGGCCGCCTCCAGCCAGAATAACTACTGGAAGGTGATGGAAGGCATCTTCATGCAGCCCAGCGAGGTCTTCAAAGCGGAACAGTACCACGCGGAGCTGTAACGGACGGACAGACTGACGCTGAGCCTCTGGGCGCTGCCTGGTGACAGTCCGTGTCCCCACCCAGGGGGACACGCCAGGATGCAGAGCCCCAAATCAGGCAGAAGAAACATCCCAACATCCAGAATTTGATGTGGAATGACTTCTGATGTCCTAAATCCATGTACAGACCTGACCCAGAGCAGAGCCCATCATCTGAGCTCCAACATGAAGAAAGTCCTTAGGTCCCAAACCCAGCTCAACGCCCAGACCACACTCCTGAACTTCTGGCCTCTCCCTTGCAGCTCCCTGCTCCATCCCCCTGGTCCCCTCCAGCCCTTCCAGGACCTCTCTCCCCTGCTGTGTCCATCCCCCAGTTGCCCCCCGGTGGGGCCCTGTACCTATAAAAACTCTGAATGCTCCCTGCGGTGTGGCTGGTGTAAGGGAGGTAGGGTGGGGGCAGGGGGCGGCTGCAGCCTGAGAGGTTTCTGTGGCATCCGCATTATGGTTGGACTCGATGATCCGATGGGTCTCTTCCAACCTGGTTGTTCTATGATTCTATGACCCCAAAGTCCCGGAGCTGGGGGCGATAGCCACGCCCACCACGGCAAAGGCCGCGCCCACATGTCGCACAGACCACGCCCCTTTCGCCCAGACCACGCCTACGCCTTAGAGCCAACTCAAAAATTCCGTCCTCGGCCACGCTTCTTGCGTACGCAGTTATAGCTACGTCGTTGGCCACGCCCCATTTCACGACATCCACGCCTATTCACAAACCTTGCGTTGCCGACGTCCTCTTTGCGCTCTTGGCCACGCCCACAGGGCGCTGACCACGCCCCCATCCCGTCACTGACTACGCCCCCTTCGAGCTGACCCGTAGTGTCCAGCCCCCTTGGCTCCGCCCCTTTTGCCTTAACCTCGCCCCCTTCCAGGCCCCGCCCCTCGCCGCCGCCTCTCCGGGTGCGCGGCGGCGGCGGCGAAGTGGGGGGGGCGGGGGAGGGGGACACACGGACGGAGGGACACACGGACCCCGGGGCCGCCATGCCGCCGCCGCTACCCGCCCTGCTGCTCGGCCTCGTCGTCGCGACGCTGCTCGCCGGGCTGCTGGCGCGGTCAGGGCCCAGAGGGGCGGGGAATAGGGGTTGGGGAAGGGAGGGGGGGGTGGGCCTGTGGGTCTGGTGAGGGGCTAAGAGAAGGGTGAGAGGGCTGAGGGGCCGTGGGGTTTTAGGTGAAGGAGTTATGGGGGATTTAGGGGGCTGAGGGGGGCTGGAAGGGCTGAGGGGAGTCCAGAGGGACCCCAGAGGTGAGGGGTGAGGCGTTTGCGGGGTTCACAGGGGTTTTAGGGGGTCCAAAGTAGGTGATGGTGGGGTATGGGGGAGTTTAGGGGGGCTGGGAGGGATTGTAGGGCTGGGGGAGGGTGCAAGGGGGGTTTGGGGGTGCAATGAGGTTGTAGGGAGGGGGTCATGGGGGAGCGATAGGGTTTGGGGGGGTCATGAGGGGCCCATGGGGCTTTGGGAGGTGATGCAGGTGTTTGGGGCGGGGACAGGGCTGGGGAGGGAGCCCAGGGGGGATCCAGGTAGGTTCAGACAAAGATGGTAGAGGGGAGTCAGGAGGTTTGGGGGTCACCGCAGGGGTTTGAGGGAGTGACAGGGCTGGTAGGAATAGTGTCAGGGTTTAAGGAGGCCTGAGGAAGGTATCAGGGTTTAAGAGGGGCCATGGAGGGCTTGGGGGGTCCCCAACCCCTGTCTAGCTGTGGGTGCTGGAGCTCCAAAGGCAAAGCGGGTCCCTAACCCCAGTGGGGAGGGTGACCCCCACTTTCCCCCTGTCCCTGTAGGTGGCTGGTGTGTCGCCTGGCTGTCACCTGGTGCCGGCAGAAGCTTCACGCGGAGCTGAAGATCGGCTCCTTCGGCTTCTTCTGGGCCCAGAACATCAGCCTCAAGTTTCAGCAGGAGCAGCAGACTGTGGTGGGTACTTGGGTGAGGGGTGATCACTTCCAGGTTGGCCACAAATCCCTGTGGCCAAGCTCCCGTTCCTCAGCCCCGTGATGCTGGGGCTTCCTCTCACGAGCAGCTTGGGGGTTTTGAATGCTCCATAGTTCTCTCTGGGCACTGGGAGCAGAGCAGGAACGTCGGGATTGAGCACCTGAAGGGAGGTTGTAGAGAGGAGGGAGCTGGCCTCTTCTCCCAAGGGACAGGGGACAGGACAAGAGGGAATGGCCTCAAGCTCCGCCAGGGGAGATTTAGGCTGGAGATTAGGAGGAAGTTTTTCACAGAAGGGGTCATTGGGCATTGGACTAGGCTGCCCAGGTAGGTGGTTGATTCCCCTTCCCTGGAGGTGTTTAAGGGACGGGTGGATGAGGTCTTGAGGGACTTGGTTTAGTGTCTGATAGGAATGGTTGGACTAGAAGATCTGATGGGTCCCTTCCAACCTGGTTGTTCTATGATTCTATGATCACAAGGCAGAACCAAGTTGTTTTGTCTCTGACCTCCCTGTACCTCCTTGCAGGAGATTGACAACATCTGGATCTCCAGTAAACTGAGCCGGGAGCTGCCGTATGTACCCCAACCCCAGCTCCCTCCCTGCTCTCCTGGGGGGCCTGGCTCATCCTTGGCCCCACTGGCTGCCGCTCTGCTACCTTTACACCTTCCTGCACTCCCTATTTCCCCGTGGGCTGCTCTGTGCGGGAGTGAGTCGCTCTTCGTTGAGGTGGCCGTGTCTTGTGGATGCTCTTGTGCTTGTCCTGTGTGGCCCTAAGGTGGAGGGTGTTCCTAGCAATGGGGCTGGGAAGTTGCATGTGAGCTCTTGTAAGAGTTGCTTGTGTTGTCCTCACACAGGCGCTACTTCGAGCTATGCTTCGGCGAGGTGCGAATCCGCACGGATCTCCAGAAGGGCCCTGGGTTCCCATCATCTGTCCCGGGCGCTCCCAGAGAATCCGATGGAAGCGAAGGCGGAACAGACCTGACTCTTAAACCCTCCCTGCTGAGGCTTCTTAGCCAGGTGAGGCACCGGCCTGGTGGGAGGCTGTTGTGGGCTGCGCTGCTCTCGGACATCCTTCACAGTAGGACATTCCCCTCAGCTCTTTTCCATCCACATGGACACCATCAACATCATGGTTCTGCACGTGGCCACCTCAGAGTCTCTCTGGCACATCCAAGCCAGCAAGACACGGCTCCTCGTGAACGGTGATGGGAAAAGGTAACGCTGTGCTCACCCTCTGCTTCCTCAGCCTGGCTCTGCGTCCCACGGGGCAGGGAGGCTCCTCTCACCCCATCCTGGTCTCTTACCTCTCTCCATCCCACTCAGCAGCATCCCATGTCCACTACCATTTGGGGTAATGGTTTCGCACTAAAGGAGGGGAGGTTTAGACTAGAAGTTAAGAAGAATGGAACTGGATGGGCTTTGAGGTTCCATCTACACCAAATGATTCTGTGTCACCTGTGATGTGACACATTAAGCTCCTCCAAGGTTGTCTGCTCCCTTTTCCCTTCATGAGGAGCTCAAGTTTGTTTAAGGGGCGGGTAGATGAGGTCCTGAGGGACATGGTTTAGTGTTTGATAGGAATGGTTGGACTTGATGATCCGATGGGTCTCTTCCAACCTGGTTGTTCTATGATTCTATGATTCCCTCCAAGTTATGAGTTACTGTGCTGTGTGTGGAGTTAGGGTGTGGGATGACTTGGAGCAGGGATTTGGGGGGTTTCTGTGTCCCACAGAAAAGAGAGGACAGGGACCTGGTTTGGAAGAAGCAGAGTCCACAACCTCCATCTGTTCTCTTTGTCCTCAGCCTGACCTGCGAGGTGAGCCTGGCAAAGGTGAACAGCAAAGTGCTCCGGAGCAGCCAGCTGGTGAGTACTGGGAAGGGAGGATTTCCACACCTTGGGCTTGGGCACTGGGACACCCCAAGGACCTGTTCAGCTGGGTTCTGCACCCCCGGAGCTGGGTGACTCTGTGCTATGTCCCCATACAGGATGACACGTGCCTGGCGGAGCTGGCCCTGGCTCTCTCCCTGTCGCTGGAGATCAACAGCAAGCGGCGACTGGTGGGCGTCAGGCTGTGCGTCTGGACTCTGCAGACAGAGCTGCACGAAGGGCTTTTCTCCAGCCCGCTGCTGCACAGTGTCACTGCACGGGGCGGACAGCCCAGCCCAGGTCAGGGACAGCGACAAACTCTGGGCAGGGGCTTGGAGTCCCCATTTTTGCGCTGCAGCCAGAGAGATTCGGCTGTGCCATCACGCTCTCACGCTGCAGGGCATCAGGGTTTGGAGAAGAGCCTTCCTGTGACTCTATAGAATCATAGAGTCATAGAACAACCAGGTTGGAAGGGACCCATCAGATCATCGAGTCCAACCATTCCTATCAAACACTAACCCATGTCCCTTAGGACCTCATCCACCCGTCCCTTAAACACCTCCAGGGAAGGGGAATCAACCCCCTCCCTGGGCAACCTATTCCAATGCCCAATGACCCTCTGTGTGAAAAACTTCCTCCTAATCTCCAATCTAAATCTCCCCTGGAGGAGCTTGAGGCCATTCCCTCTTGTCCTGTCCCTTGGGAGAAGAGCCCAGCTCCCTCCTCTCTACAACCTCCTTTCAGGTAGTTGTAGAGAGTAATGAGGTCTCCTCTCAGCCTCCTCTTCTCTAGGCTAAACCCCCCCAGCTCTCTCAGCTGCTCCTCATAGGGCCTGTTCTCTATGTGTCCTTCTCCAGGTGCAGGGGAGCCCCTGAAGTCCCTGTCCCTGCTGAGCAGGGACACGCTGCAGCTCATCCCCAAAAGGGTGGAGGTGAAGCTGGAGAACACCAGCGTGGTGCTGTCCATGAACAGCCAGAAGAGGTGAGGAGGCGAGAGGAGACTGTCCTAAACCCAGTCAGCACTGGGGATGGGGGCTTGGGGACAAATGCGGCATTCCCTGCTCTGCCAGCCTGCAGAGGGTGAGTCCTAGATGCCACCACAGCGGGAAGGACTGAGCTTGGTCTGGGGCCAGGCTCTGGGTGAAGGAGGAAGGCACGGGAGCTGGTTCTCCAGTAGGACAACCTGCTGGGATCCTCTGCAGATGGGATGAGAGTGCTGGGCTGGGCTGCAGCTGGGCACTGGCTGGTGTCTGTCTGTGCCAGCGTGCGGCTCAGCTGGGGACAAGGGACGAGCTGGAGGACATAAGAGCGCCGTTCCCTTCTGGCAGTGACTCCCTGCTTCCCACAGGCACCTCACCTGGAGCCTGAAGCTGCTGCAGTTCCTGTATCAGCGTGAAGAGGAGCAGATCCCACTGCGCAACTTCACGCCCACCTCAGACCTGGACCAAATGAGTGTAGAGCTCCAGCTGGAGGGCAAGTAGCCAGGAGGGTTCCTGCAACATTGGGCTGCTGTCACTGTCCTCTGTCACCTCACTTCTCCTTTCTCTCCCCAGATGGCCTTCTCCTGTCCCAGAGCCGCCAGCGCATCGTGTGCCTCAACTCCCTGAAGACCACCCTGCAGGTGAGCGAACTCTGAGCACGTTTCTGTCCCCCAGGAGGGGTTGGTTTGGCTCCTGGCAGGAGCTTTTCACCGCCCGCCCTCTCCTTGCTCTAGGTCACCGCCATTGACCTCTCGGCTGCTGTGCTTCTCAACACCTGCATCATCCACTACCGCCACCAGGAGTTTTCGCACTGGCTGGGCCTGTTGGCACAGGAATACAGGTGCCGGGCGGTGCCTGGCACCTGTCAAGGGCACAAGGGAAGGTAAACTCAGCCTCTGTGCAGCTGCTGGTGTCACAGCTTGTTTCTTTGTGCCTGCTGTGCTCTGGCAGGGTTCCCAGGCACCTTCCCTGCGCCGTGCACGGCCTGTGTAACGGGGAGGCTGCTATGGAGGGTGGGTGGCCCTGCAGGAAGGGCATCCCTCTGGGTTTGCTTCCCGCCACGCTCCGTGGCACCCTGCTAACAGCCCGTCCCGGCTCCTTCTGTGCAGGAGTTATCCCCAAATCATCGCGCCCATCATCCTGTGTGCCTCACTGTCCAACGTCAACGTGTCCGTGCAACTGGGGGACACGCCACCCTTCGCCTTGGGCTTCAACTCCATCTCTGCAGGTACATGCTGGCAGATGGCACCAGGGCTGGCAGATGGCACCAGGGTGGCTACTGGGCTCTTCCTGGGGGTCAGCAACTCTGGAAGAGAAAAGAGAGGCCTGTGCTGCCCCTGTGCCTGGCTGGGGGCTGTGGGTGCTGCCCCTGTGCCTGGCTGGGGGCTGTGAGTGCTGCCCTTTATCCGCTACGAGGCTGGTGAAGGGGCTGGAGAACAGAACCTATGAGGAGCGGCTGAGAGAGCTGGGGGTGTTTATCCTGGAGAAGAGGAGGCTGAGAGGAGACCTCATTACTCTCTACAAGTACCTGAAAGGAGGTTGTAGAGAGGAGGGAGCTGGACTCTTCTCCCAAGTGACAGGGGACAGGACAAGAGGGAATGGCCTCAAGCTCCGCCAGGGGAGATTTAGGCTGGAGATTAGGAGGAGGAAGTTTTTCACAGAAAGGGTCATTGGACATTGGACTAGGCTGCCCAGGGAGGTGGTTGATTCACCTTCCCTGGAGGTGTTTAAGGGACGGGTAGATGAGGTCCTGAGGGACATGGGTTAGTGTTTGATAGGAATGGTTGGACTCGATGATCCGATGGGTCTCTTCCAACCTGGTTGTTCTATGATTCTATGATTCTGTGCCTGGCTGGGGCTGTGGGTGCTGCCTCACTGTGTGGGGTTGCCTGGGTTCAGGGACATCTGAGCCAGTGATCCTCACCCCCTGCTCTCTACCTGCAGACTACCAGCACCTGCGGCCGCAGAGTGTGCACCAGCGAGCCGTGCTGGCTGTGGACCACTTCTGCTGGCGCGTGGGCAATGACTCGCACATCCAGCGTGCCCCGCACCCCCCCAACATGCACGTGTGGGGAGAAGCCCTCATCCTCGACTCCTTCAACCTGCAGGTGAGTGGTGAGCTCAGGGGATGAATCATAGAATCACCAGGTTGGAAGAGACCCACCAGATCATCGAGTCAACCATTCCCATCAATCACTAACCCATGTCCCTCAGCACCTCATCCAGGGGCCGTCCTGCAGGCTAAGAGTCATTGTCCTCTGTGTCCTTCAGGGCAGCTACAACCAGCCTCTGGGCATGTCCAGTGCCCAGTCGGACACACTCTTCCTGGACTGCACCATCCGGGGGTTGCAAGTGGAGTCGTCGGACACCTGCACCGAGTGCCTCGCCAGAGTCCTGCCCCTCTTCTGCCCTCGACCTGGTGGAGCTGAGCCCACCAAGCAGCCGTCCTCTGCCTCAAACGAGCCCTGGGGGCTGCTCTGGAAGGTGGATCTGAAGGTGGAGGATGTGAACCTTTTCACGTTTTCGGCCTTGGTGGGTAAGTAGCATCCTGGCTGATTCCAGATGGCTGTCCTGGAATGGTTTCTGTGGTCAGAGGTACCTGCTGTGTTGTGGTTGTCTCCAACACTGAGGTGCCATCTCCCTAGGAGCCCTGGAGCTGCGGCTGGACACGCTGACCGTCCTGGGCAGTGCCGAGAGCTGCACGGTCAGTGTCCAGGGCATGGTGCTGGCCTTGGTGAAGAGCATTACCGAGAAGATGCAGCCATGCTGCAAAGCTCCTGCCATCCCCAATCCGGTGGCCAACCTCTCCATGCTCTCCCTCACCTACCATAGCAGCATCCGCTCTCTGGAGGTTGGTGTGGGTCTTGGGTCTCTGCTTTATCTGCTGCGAGGCTGGTGAAGGGGCTGGAGAACAGAACTACAACTACCTGAAGGGAGGTTGTACAGAGGAGAGAGCTGGGCTCTTCTCCCAAGGGACAGGGGACAGGACAAGAGGGAATGGCCTCAAGCTCCGCCAGGGGAGATTTAGGCTGGAGATTAGGAGGAAGTTTTTCACGGAAAGGGTCATTGGGCATTGGAATAGGCTGCCCGGGGAGGAGGTTGAGTCACCTTCCCTGGAGGTGTTTAAGGGAAGGGTAGATGAGGTCTTGAGGGACTTGGTTTAGTGTTTGATAGGAATGGTTGGACTCGATGATCCGATGGGTCCCTTCCAACCTGATTGTTCTATGATTCTATGATTCTATACTGGTGGGACTGGTCTGGCTGGAACAGGGGGAGGATTGGCTGGCACCAAAAAATGCTGGAGAGGAGAGCAAAGGTTGGTTGTGTTGCAGCTAGTGGTGACTCGGTGCCTGCTCGCTCTCTCGGCTCTAGGTGCAGTGCGGCGAGGGGCTGGCGGTGCTGTGGAGCCCACCTGACCACATGCACCTGTACCATCACACCTTGGCCACCTTGCAGTGCCATGAAGCCTTGCGGAGCGCCCTCGGCCACAGGACGCCTCCCTTCCTGCCTCCAGAGAGCCCAGCGTCCCACCCGGCCACCCCTACCGAGGCAACAGGGCCTCTCCAGCCAGATGGGACCCCCCACAAAAGACTCTTCTCCCTGTCGCTGGAGCTGAGCTCCGCGAAGATCACTGCCTTCGTCTCCGAGGCCAACTACATCAGCCTGGCTGCCGAACGGACATCCCTGAGCTGGCACGGCGGTGCCCTGCACGGCTACTGCCCCGAGCTGGCCGCCGGCTTTGACGGACACAGCATCTTCAGCTTCAAGGAGGTGGAGGTGAAGCTGCTGCCGGAGCTGGAGGAGGTCATCTTGCACCGCTGCGCCTTCCCCACCCTGCGCACTCTCCGCAACCGCGGCTGGGCTTTCTCCTTCGCCAGCGTCACCATCGAGTTCCCCTACCAGTACGACTTCTCCCGCACGCTGGACGCCGCCGTGGGTGTGCAGAAGTGGCTGAAAGGCCTGCACCGGCGCGGGCGCCCGGCCAGCACGGCGCTGCCCCCTGACCTCCTGCTCAAAGTGACGCACTTCTCCTGGGTCTTCCTGGACGACGTCTTCGAGGTCAAGCTACGAGACAACTATGAGCTGATGAAGGACGAGAGCAAGGAGAGCGCCAAGCGGCTGCAGCTGCTGGACACCAAGGTGGCCGCGCTGCGCAAGCAGCACGGTGAGCTGCTGCCCGCTCGCAAGATCGAGGAGCTTTATGCCTCTCTGGAGAAGAAGAACATTGAGATCTACATCCAGCGCTCGCGGCGCCTCTATGCCAACACACCCATGCGGAGAGCTCTCCTCACCTGGACCCTGTCCCACCTAGAGCTGGTGGCCATGGCTGACGAGTCTTTCCACAGCACGGAGCGTGTGTTGGAGCAGATGAGGGACATGGATAGCGTCAGCCCGTTCCCCGCGGAGGGGCTGGAGTTGGTCACCCAGTGGTGCCGCATGATGAAAGGCAGAGTTGGCAGCTTCTTTGGTGAGTTGCTTCGCGAGAGTGTGGCCGTGGAGGACAACACGGGGGTTGTGTGGGCTGGGACCATGTGATGTGTTACCATGCAAGGGAAATGAGTTTTGGAGGTTCAAGGGAGTGTGAAGGGAGCAGAGATGTGACAGGGCAGTGACTCCTGCTGTGGTCCAGGCTCGGGGAGTGGGGATTTGTCCCTTCACTGCCCTGTCTCTCAGCTCTTCCTCTGCCCCGCAGTGCGGATCCGTGACTACCCTCGCTACCTCTTTGAGATCCGGAACTGGCAGCTCTCGGGCCGGCTGATTGGAGCCGAGCAGTGCGGCCAGGCCTGCTCCCGGCGCTGCCAGGTCCTCAAGCTGGGGCTGCCCTGGGGAGACGCGACGGTGGAGAGGAACATGCCACCCTTGAAGTTCTACCACGACTTCCACTGTAAGAGCTGGAGGGGCAGGGGGGTTCTCTGCTGGGGTGGGGATCATAGAATCGTAGAACAACTAGGTTGGAAGGGACCCATCGGATCATCGAGTCCACCCATTCCTATCAAACACTAAACCATGTCCCTCAGCACCTCATCTACCCGTCCCTTAAACACCTCCAGGGAAGGTGAATCAACCTCCTCCCTGGGCAGCCTATTCCAATGCCCAATGACCCTCTGTGTGAAAAACTTCCTCCTAATCTCCAGCCTAAATCTCCCCTGGTGGAGTTTGAGGCCATTCCCTCTTGTCCTGTCCCCTGTCCCTTGGGAGAAGAGCCCAGCTCCCTCCTCTCTATATCCTCCTTTCAGGTAGTTGTAGAGAGCAATGAGGTCTCCCCTCAGCCTCCTCTTCTCTAGGATAAACACCCCCAGCTCTCTCAGCCGCTCCTCATAGGGCCTGTTCTCCAGACCCCTCACCAGCCTTGTTGCTCTTCTCTGGACTCGTTCCAGAGTCTCAGCATCCTTCTTGTGCTGAGGGGCCCACAACTGAACACAGGATTCAAGGAGCAGCCTCACCAGTGCTGAGTCCAGAGGGAGAATAACCTCCCTGGCCCTGCTGGTCACACCGTTTCTGATCCAAGCCAGGATGCCCTTGGCCTTCTTGGCCACCTGTGCACACTGCTGGCTCATGTTCAGTTGGCTGTCGACTAACCCCCCCAGGTCCCTCTCCTCCTGGCAGTTTTCCAACCAGGCTTCTCCCAGTCTGTAGCTCTGCATAAGGATGGGGCTACACAGCACTTTCTGAGCCAACCTGTGTTTCCAGCTGAGATCTCCCAGTACACGATCGTGTGGGGGCCCTGTTGGGACCCTGCCTGGACCCTGATCGGCCAGTGCGTAGATCTCCTCACCAAGCCCTCAGAGGACCCCAGCGCCCCATTGCCCTGGTGGGACAAGAGCCGCCTTCTCTTCCATGGGGACTGGCACATGGATATCGAGCAGGCCAACCTGCACCAACTGGCCACTGAGGTGGGTGCTGCCGCCACAGGGAGCAGAGCGCAGCTCGGGGCCAGCTCACAGCTGCCTTTCCTCAACGCTTCTCCTCGCAGGACCCCTACAACACCACCGAGAACATGCACTGGGAGTGGAACCACCTCTCTTTCCACTGGAAGCCTGGACAGTTCGTCTTCAAGGGCAACCTGGACATCAACGTCCGGACAGCCTCTAAGTGAGTGTGTGCTGGGAGCTTGGGGACTGCCACCGGTGCCAGGGGGTAACCAGGGTCTCTTTCCCCCTTCAGATACGACGACTGCTGCTTCCTGCACCTGCCCGACCTGTGCATGACGCTGGACCTGCAGTGGTTGTGCCACGGGAACCCCCACGACCACCACGGCGTGGTGCTGCGCTCCCCTGAGTTCCTACCCGAGGTGCCGGTGGGGCAGCAGTACGATTCCTACCGTGCCTTCCGCTCCGAGAACCTCAACCTTTCCATCCGGATGGACCTGACGCGGCCCAGCGAGGGTGGGTGATGCTACCCCGGCTTCCCTGCTTTTATTGATCCGTACGGGGACGGGGTTGGGTGCTGCCGTGTCCCTGCCCCATGGTGCTGGCTGACAGCAGGTGTATTCTCAGAGCACTCCCAGCCCCGGATCCTGCTCTACAGCAGCACCCTCCGCTGGATGCAGAACTTCTGGGCCACGTGGACCAGCGTGACGCGGCCCATCTGCCGCGGGAAGCTCTTCAACAACATGAAACCCAGCAAGAAGAAGCTGGGGCAGCACTACAAGCAGCTGTCTTACACTGCGCTCTTCCCTCGGCTGCAGGCAAGTCCTGGGGACGCAGAGCCACTGTTTACCTCCGCTCTCTGCCTACGATGGGCTCTCAACCCCTGCTCTCTGCTCCTTTGCAGGTGCATTATTGGGCCTCCTTCGCCCAGCAGCGGGGGATCCAGGTGGAATGCTGCCAGGGGCACATCTTCACTCGTGGCACTCAACGGCTCATCCCCCAAGGTGAGTTTGGGCCCTGCCGACAGCCCTTCCGGATGTGGGAGGGCCCCGCTTTGACCCTTCTTGTCTCCCAGCTGGCACGGTGATGCGACGCCTTATTTCCGAGTGGAGCATAACCCAGATGGTGAGCGACCTGAGCCAGGTCACCGTGCACCTCATGGCCTCCACCTGCGACGAGAATGCCGACCACCGGCTCGACACCCTGGTGAAGAAAACCCACCTGCTGAGCCTCTCCTCCCTCACCTACCAGCGGCACAGCAACCGCATGGCTGAGGAGGTACTGCTGCAAATGTGGGGCACAGCGAGGGTAACCCTGGCTGCACGGGCTGGGAGGCAACCTTGGAGAGAAGGGGACCTTGGTCTGTGTGTGGAGATGGGGTTAGGATTTCGCTGGGCAGGAACCAGACCTGCAGAGCCTCTGATCTTCTGAGTCCTTGGCCAAAGGGGACGCCTTCTTGCACCTGGGCCCCTCAGCACAAGAAGGATGTTGAGGCTCTGGAGCGAGTCCAGAGAAGAGCCATGAGGCTGGTGAACAGGCCCGATGAGAAGCGGCTGAGAGAGCTGGGGTTGTTTAGCCTGGAGAAGAGGAGGCTGAGAGGAGACCTCATTACTCTCTCCAACTACCTGAAAGGAGGTTGTAGAGAGGAAGGAGTTGGGCTCTTCTCCCAAGTGACAGGGGACAGGACAAGAGGGAATGGCCTCAAGCTCTGCCAGGGGAGATTTAGGCTGGAGATTAGGAGGAGGTTTTTCACGGAAAGGGTCATTGGGCATTGGACTAGGCTGCCCAGGGAGGTGGTTGATTCCCCTTCCCTGGAGGTGTTTAAGGGACGGGTGGATGAGGTCTTGAGGGACTTGGTTTAGTGTTTGATAGGAATGGTTGGACTCGATGATCCGATAGGTCTCTTCCAACCTGATTGTTCTATGATTCTATGATCTGCAGCATCCCTGGTGTTAGTTCTGGAGTGGTTTTACAGGCTCTGGGCCCCTGGGCTCCCAGCTCCCGTGTGTGAGACCCGTGGATGGGGGCTGAGGGTGGCTTTACCCTGCTGAGGTTCTGCCCCTCTGTGCCCAGGAGCTGCCCCTACGGGATGGAGATGATGGTTTCCACACGCACCAGCTTCACCTGGTGGACCTGCGGGCGTCCTGGACCACCACCAACCGAGACATCGCCTTTGGCCTCTACGATGGCTACAAGAAAGCGGCTGTGCTCAAGCGCAACCTGTCCACCGAGGCCCTCAAGGGGCTGAAGATCGATACCCAGCTGCAAGCCAAGAAGCTGAAGCGGGGCCCGCTCTCTGCTCACTCCGTCCCTGCCAGAGTGACCGCTCCCATCACCAGTGGCCGTCCCGAGAGAGCTTCCTCGGGAGGTGGGGAGGAAAAGGGACAAGGGGAAACCCAAAGCCATGCCTGCCTGCACCCTGTTGTCCCCAAGCAGCCCCCCCAGCCTCGCATTTATCTGCTGGAGGGTAGGGAGGCTCTACAAAGGGACCTAAACAGGCTGGAGCTCTGGGCTGAGTCTAATGGCATGAGGTTTAACATGGCCAAATGCCGTGTCCTGCACTTGGGGCACAACAACCCTGAGCAGAGCTACAGACTGGGAGAAGTCTGTCTGGAAAACTGCCAGGAGGAGAGGGACCTGGGGGTGTTGGTCAACAGCGACTGAGCATGAGGCAGCAGTGTGCCCAGGTGGCCAAGAAGGCCAATGGCATCCTGGCTTGGATCAGAAATGGTGTGACCAGCAGGGCCAGGGAGGTTCTTCTCCCTCTGGCCTCAGCACTGGTGAGGCCGCTTCTTGAATCCTGTGTTCAGTTGTGGGCCTCTCAGCACAAGAAGGATGTTGAGGCTCTGGAGCGAGTCCAGAGAAGAGTAACGAAGCTGGTGAAGAGTCTGGAGAACAGGCCCTATGAGGAGCGTCTGAGAGAGCTGGGGGTGTTTATCCTAGAGAAGGGGAGGCTGAGAGGAGACCTCATTGCTCTCTACAACTCCCTGAAAGGAGGTTGTGGAGAGGAGAGAGCTGGCCTCCCAAGTGCCAGGGGACAGGACAAGAGGGAATGGCCTCAAGCTCCACCAGGGGAGATTTAGGCTAGAGATTAGGAGGAAATTTTTCACAGAAAGGGTCATTGGGCATTGGAATAGGCTGCCCAGGGAGGTGGTTGATTCCCCTTCCCTGGAGGTGTTTAAGGGACGGGTGGATGAGGTGCTGAGGGACATGGTTTAGTGTTTGATAGGAATGGTTGGACTGGATGATCCGATGGGTCTCTTCCAACCTGGTGATTCTATGATTCTATGATTCATTGACCCTTTCTCCTTCCCCAGGGGCCTACATGCTGCAAAAGCTCATTGAGGAGACGGACAAGTTCGTGGTCTTCACAGAGGAGGAGTCGGGGGCCAGCGAGCAGCTGTGCGGCATTGCTGCCTGCCAAACCGATGACATCTACAACCGCAACTGCCTCATCGAGCTGGTCAACTGCCAGGTATCTCAACCGGCCTGCTTTTCTCTTAGAGAGGGGCTGTGCCTGCCCCACCAGGGCTCGTCCCACCACTGGGTCTCTCCCTCCACAGATGGTGCTGCGCGGTGCGGAGACAGAGGGCTGCGTGATCGTGTCTGCCGCCAAGGCTCAGCTGCTGCAGTGCCAGCACCATCCTGCCTGGTACGGGGACACGCTGAAGCAGAAGACGTCCTGGACGTGCTTGCTGGATGGCATGCAGTACTTCGCCACGACGGAGAGCGGCCCCACCGAGAGGGAGCATGGGCAGCTCTGGCTGGAGGTGAGCGGCTGCGGGGCAGTGCTGGCAGTGCCCTGGCTGAGGCAGGGGGAGCAGGGACAGCCAACTCTGCCTCCTTGCCTCCCTATAGGTGAAAAATATCGAGGAGCATCGGCAACGGAGCCTGGACTCGGTGCAGGAGCTGATGGAGAGCGGGCAGGCGGTGGGGGGCATGGTCAGCACCACCACAGGTACCACCCCCAGAGCTGGCTAGTGAAGCTGAGGGCGCCTGGCCTGTCCCTGGATGGCTCTGGGAGCTGGTGGATGCTCTGAGCCCTGTGCCACACAGTCCCCAAGACACACTGCTCTGACCGTGGTCCCCCTGCCTGTCCCCAGACTGGAACCAGCCCTCGGAAGCCCAGCAGACCCAGCAGGTGCAGAGGATCATCTCGCGCTGCAGCTGCCGCATGTACTACATCAGCTACAGCCATGACATTGACCCGGAGCTGGCCACGCAGATCAAGCCCCCCGAGACCCCTGCCAACCAGGAGAAGGAGGATCTGCTGAAGAAGCAAGAGGGTGGGTACATCCAGGAGAGAGAGCTCCGGGCTGACCCATGGGTGCCAACTAAAACGAGGAATGGTCTGTCTTGGCCCTGCAGAAACTATGGGGTGTCGTGGTTGGGGTAAGCCACGACATAGAATCATAGAATCATAGAACAACCAGGTTGGAAGAGACCCATCGGATCTTCTAGTCCAACCATTCCTAGCAAACACTAAACCATGTCCCTCAAGACCTCATCCACCCGTCCCTTAAACACCTCCAGGGAAGGGGAATCAACCACCTCCCTGGGCAGCCTAGTCCAATGCCCAATGACCCTCTATGTGAAGAACTTCCTCCTAATCTCCAGCCTAAATCTCCCCTGGCAGAGCTTGAGGCCATTCCCTCTTGTCCTGTCCCCTGTCCCTTGGGAGAAGAGCCCAACTCCCTCCTCTCTACAACCTCCTTTCAGGTAGTTGTAGAGAGTAATGAGGTCTCCTCTCAGCCTCCTCTTCTCCAGGCTAAACCCCCCCAGCTCTCTCAGCCGCTCCTCATAGGTTCTGTTCTCCAGCCCCTTCGAAGCTGTGGGCAAAAGGGCATCTTTATTGATATTACAAGACTTTATACCCCTTCTCGAGCCGCGCATCCGTGCACAATTGTTTTTGCTATAGATCAACAGTTCATAATCGAACGACTCGTTCTGGGTTGTAACTTCCTAACTGGGTGATTCCACCTGCAGCCTGGCAGCTTCCTAATCTTGTTTACTCGGCTCGTCTGGGCACCTCCCAGCTTCTCCAGGCACACACGGGCATCTATTCAAGGCCAATGTTTGAGTTTACACTCTCTGACTCCCTGACCCGGCTGAGATTTCCCACCACGAGGTGCACACAGGAGGGATCCATGTCCAGATTATCTGGTGCACCACCACAGCCACGTGCTTCCTGTTTCTGGCCAGGCTGAGGCCCCACGTGTTCTTTGTTCCTGCAGGAGCTGTAGACACTTTCACGCTGATCCACCACGACCTGGAGATCTCCACCAACCCTGCGCAGTACGCCATGATCCTCGACATAGTCAACAACCTGCTGCTGCACGTGGAGCCCAAGCGCAAGGTACCCATGAGACGTCACAATCATAGAATCATGGAATCACCAGGTTGGAAAAGACCCACTGGATCATCGAGTCCAACCATTCCCATCAGTCACTAAACTATGTCCCTTAGCACCTCATCCACCTGTCCAGGGAAGGTGACTCAACCCCCTCCCTGGGCAGCCTGTTCCGGTGCCCAGTGACCATTCCCATGAAATTCTTTTTCCTAATGTTCAGCCTCAACCTCCCCTGGTAGAGCTTGAGGAGCCCGAGGTCTCTTTGTCACTAACTGCACTCTGTGCAAGGTTAATGTTCCCCTATCCCTGTGTCCAGGAGCACAGCGAGAAGAAACAACGTGTACGCTTCCAGCTGGAAATCTCCAGCAACCCTGAGGAGCAGCGCAGCAGCATCCTCCACCTGCAAGAGGCCGTGAGGCAGCACGTTGCCCAGATCCGGCAGCTGGAGAAGCAGATGTACTCCAATGTGAAGGTGAGACCGCCGTCCAGGCACTGCCTGGCTGCCTTCCCCAGCGCAGAAGACGCTGAGGGTTTTCTGTCCTTCTGTCCCTTTAGGCTGGAGATTAGGAGGAAGTTTTTCATGCAGAGGGTCACTGGGCATTGGAATAGGCTGCCCAGGGAGGGTGTTGATTCACCTTCCCTGGAGGTGTTTAAGGGACGGGTGGATGAGGTCTTGAGGGACTTGGTTTATTGTTTGATAGGAATGGTTGGACTAGAAGATCCGATGGGTCCCTTCCAACCTGGTTGTTCTATGATTCTATGATTCAGTCCCTGCAGGATGACAGCAAAAACGAGAGCCTGCTTGACCTCAACCACAGGCTGCAGCAGCAGCTGAGCCAGGAGAAAGCTGACCTGCAGCTGGAGAGTGAGGAGCTGAACATACTGATCAGGTAGGGGGCAGCTCTGGCTTCCCCCATCGCTGCGTCCCCCTTATTCCAAGACTTTTGCGTCCCAGCCCTCCCCTCCCTACTGCAGGTGCTTCAAGGACTTCCAGCTGCAGCGAGCCAACAAGATGGAGCTGCGAAAGCAGCCGGAAGACGTGAGCGTGGCACGGCGGACGGAGTTCTACTTCGCTCAGGCACGCTGGCGGCTGACCGAGGAGGATGGGCAGCTGGGCATAGCCGAGCTGGAGCTCCAACGCTTCCTCTACAGCAAGGTACAGAGCCGACTGGTGGCACCTGCAACCCTGGAATGGGAGCACTGAGGTGGCTGGTGGCACCTGGAGCTCGGTTCATAGACTCATAGAACAACCAGGTTGGAAGGGACCCATCGGATCTTCTAGTCCAACCATTCCTATCCAACACTAAACCAAGTCCCTCAAGACCTCATCCACCCGTCCCTTAAACACCTCCAGGGAAAGTGAATCAACCACCTCCCTGGGCAGCCTATTCCAATGCCCAATGACCCTTTCTGTGAAAAACTTCCTCCTAATCTCTAGCCTAAATCTCCCCTGGCGGAGCTTGAGGCCATTCCCTCTTGTCCTGTCCCCTGTCACTTGGGAGAAGAGCCCAGCTCCCTCCTCTCCACAACCTCCTCTCAGGTAGTTGTAGAGAGTAATGAGGTCTCCTCTCAGCCTCCTCTTCTCCAGGCTAAACAACCCCAGCTCTCTCAGCCGCTCCTCATAGGTTCCAAGGTGGTTGTGGCACCCACAGCCCCAAAGCTGGGGCCTGGGCCACACGATGCTGATGGATTTACGTGCGCAGGTCAACAAATCTGACGACACGGCCGAGCATCTGCTGGAACTGGGCTGGGTCACCATGAACAACCTCCTGCCCAACGCTGTGTACAAGGCAAGTGGCAGCTTAGGGGAGCAACCGCCATCCCTGGGGATCCACGGGTGCCTGGCCTCATCCCGGCCACCCATCCTCTTCCCTGCAGGTGGTGCTGCGTCCCCAGAGCTCCTGCCAGTCCGGCCGGCAGCTGGCACTGAGGATCTTCAGCAAGGTCCGGCCGCCCGTGGGAGGCATCTCCATCAAGGAGCATTTTGAGGTGCTGGGGCCAAGCAGGACGGTGACAAGGTCCTTGTGGGGCAGCGTGTGGCTGGCTCTGACGCTCCTCTCTCCCGCAGGTGAACGTCGTACCCCTCACCATCCAGCTCACCCACCAGTTCTTCCACAGGATGATGGGTTTCTTCTTCCCCGGCCGCAACGTGGAGGAGGAGGAGGTGGGAGATGAGGAGGACAAGTCCAAGCTGGTGACGACAGGTGAGAGGCTCACGCTCACCCTCCTTTCTGGCACCTGAGCGGCTCTGGCTGCTCCAAGATAACGTTTGTGGGCAGTCACCTTGAGGAACTGGGACTTGTGGTGTCCCCTGTGGGCAGAGAGATGTTTGGGGAGAGGGTCTGGGTCATGACTGGTTGGACTAGAAGATCCGATGTGTCTCTTCCAACCTGGTTGTTCTATGATTCTATGATTCTATGACCCAACCACTGCCCTCCCACCCTCTTTGTCCCAGGGATCCCTGTGGTGAAGCCGCGGCAGCTGATCGTGGCCGATGACTCGCTGGGCCCGGGGAAGGGAGTTGCTCAGGGACTGAATCGGACATCAGGGGTTAGAAGATCCTTCCGAAAAGTGCCTGAGGTACCTCCTGCTGCTCGGGGAGTGCTGGACGGACCTGCTGTGGAGCCAGTCTGGTTTCCCCTGGATGCAGGGCTGGGCAGTGATGTCCTCCCCCTGCCCCAGTTTTGTCCTATTCCCTCCCATCGCGAGGGTTTGCAGCCTTCACAGCCAAGCACCTCCACGTTTGACGAGATCACTGCGGCATCTCATTTTCCACACCACAGCTCAGCTCACAGCTCTAGCCTCTCCATAGAATCAGAGAATCACCAGATTGGAAAAGACCCATCAGATCATCTAGTCCGAACATTCCTATCAAACACTAACCCATGTCCCTCAGCACCTCATCCACTCGTCCCTTAAATCCCTCCAGGGAAGGTGACTCAACCCCCTCCCTGGGCAGCCTCTGCCAGTGCCCAATCACCCTTTCCGTGAAATTTTTTTTCCTAATGTTCAGCCTGACCCTCCCCTGGTGGAGCTTGAGGCCATTCCCTCTCGTCCTGTCCCTTGGGCGAAGAGCCCAACTCCCTCCTCTCCACAACCTCCTTTCAGGACATGGTGAATCACAGAATGGTTTGGATTGGAAGAGACCTTAAAGATCATCTAATTCCACCCCCACTGCCATGAGCAGGGACACCTCCCCCTGGATCAGGCTGCTCAAGCGGTTCAAGGCTGCTTGAAGGGCTGCCATGGCCCAGTGCCCGGCTCTTCCTTCCCCACCGCTTCCTGGCTGTGTCCCTTTTCTTTCCCTTCTGCTCACGGCTCCTGCTCTGTCCCCAGCATCCCGTGGATGACATTGACAAGATGAAGGAGCGCGCGGCCATGAACAACTCCTTCATCTACATCAAGATCCCGCAGGTGCCGCTCTGCGTCAGCTACAAGGTGTGTGGCCAGGGGGATGGAATGTGCTGGGGGGTGGCCTGGGCCATCGTCCCACACTTCATAGAATCATAGAACAACCAGGTTCGAAGAGACCCATCAGATCGTCGAGTCCAACCATTCCTATCAGACACTAAACCATGTCCCTTAGGACCTCATCTACCTGTGCCTTAAACACCTCCAGGGAAGGTGAATCAACCACCTCCCTGGGCCTTTGCCAGTGCCCAGTGACTTCCTCCTAATCTCCAGCCTAAATCTCCCCTGGGGGAGCTTGAGGCCATTCCCTCTTGTCCTGTCCCCTGTCCCTTGGGAGAAGAGCCCAGCTCCCTCCTCTCTACAACCTCCTTTCAGGTAGTTGTAGAGAGTAATGAGGTCTCCTCTCAGCCTCCTCTTCTCCAGGATAAAGACCCCCAGCTCTCTCAGACACTCCTCACAGGGCCTGTTCTCCAGCCCCTTCACCAACCTTGTTGCTCTTCTCTGGACTCGCTCCAGAGCCCTTGGAGCTCTTGGAGAGTCCAGAGGAGGCCACGGAGATGATCCGAGGGCTGGAGCGCCTCCTGTATGAGGAGAGGCTGAGAGAGTTGGGGTTCAACCTGGAGAAGAGAAGGCTCTGCGGAGACCTTAGAGCATCTCCCAGTGCTGAAAGGGGCTGCAGGAGAGCTGGGGAGGGGCTGTTGATGAGGGAGGGCAGGGATAGGATGAGGGGGGAATGGTTTTCAGCTGCAAGAGGGAAGATTGAGATGGGATTTGGGCAAGAAATGTGAGAGTGGGGAGGTCCTGGAACAGGTTACCCAGAGCAGAGGTGGCTGCCCCATCCCTGGAGGGGTTCAAGGGCAGCCTATTCCAATGCCCAATGACCCTCTGTGTGAAAACCCTCTCGTCACCCTAGGGTGAGAAGAACAGTGTGGACTGGGGGGACCTGAACCTGGTGCTGCCCTGCCTGGAGTACCACAACAACACGTGGACGTGGCTAGACTTCGCCATGGCGGTGAAGAGGGACAGCCGCAAAGCCTTGGTGGCACAGGTAGGGGGGACCCCAACCCCTGGGGCCTCCTTCCCACTGCCAGAGCTGCTCTGCCCAGGCTGGAAGTTGTAATCCCAGGGAGGGTGGTAGCTTTTCCAGCGCAGGAAGCAGCTGAGCTGGCTTGGCACCTCAGGCCCTCTCTGGGGGTCACTGAGCCCCCTAATTCCTGCGGCAGGTGATCAAAGAGAAGCTCCGGCTGAAGCCGGCAGCGGGCGCCGAGGCTCGGGGGAAGCTGGAGAGCAAATCCGACAGGGCCATCCAGCAGCAGGAGGAGGACGAGAAGGCCCGGCTGCTCATCGGGCTGAGCGTGGGCGAGAAGAACCCCAGCAAGAAGTCCATCTTCGGCAGGCGGAAATGAGGGCAGCACCCGGCAGGCCGGGAAGGAACTTGGGGTGCCCTGTGATCCCCCTAAGTCTATCGGGGCCGCCCTGTGGTGGTGGGAGCCGCATGGCTCAACTCGGCGATGCCCGAGGTGGGAGTTAGCCGCACGCAGGCCCTGGGTAGCCCTGTTGCAGCAGGGCTGGGGTGGCAGTGGGGCTGGGGTGTGAGAGCCCTGGGATGAGGGGTGCAGCCTGCTTGGGGGCTGCTCCATGGGGCATGGGGCCCTGTGCCAAGGACTCTTGCGAGATTCCTCCCTCCCTGCTGTGTGGGTGCTGGGCCCCTGGCCCCTGGGCCTGGTGAAGCAGCAGGATGGCTCCGGGGTGGGAAGAAAAGGGAGCAGGAGAGAGTTTAAATAAAAGAGTTTTTAATTTGGAACAGGCTCGGGCTGCTGCTTTGGGCTGGGGGCTGTCACCCCCTCTGCTTGGCAGCACCCCCAGCTGTGCCTTCACCCCTTCCCCTGCGCCGGTGGCTGCTCGGGGCACCCCCTTTGGGGTCCCTGATCATAGAATCATAGAACAACCAGGTTGGAAGGGACCCATCGGATCTTCTAGTCCAACCATTCCTATCAAACACTAAACTATGTCCCTCAGGACCTCATCCACCCGTCCCTTCAACACCTCCAGGGAAGGGGAATCAACCACCTCCCTGGGCAGCCTAGTCCAATGCCCAATGACCCTCTGTGTGAAAAACTTCCTCCTAATCTCCAGCCTAAATCTCCCCTGGTGGAGCTTGAGGCCATTCCCTCTTGTCCTGTCCCCTGTCCCTTGGGAGAAGAGCCCAGTTCCCTCCTCTCTACAACCTCCTTTCAGGGAGTTGGAGAGAGTAATGAGGTCTCCTCTCAGCCTCCTCTTCTCCAGGCTAAACACCCCCAGCTCTCTCAGACGCTCCTCATAGGTTCTGTTCTCCAGCCCCTTCACCAACCTTGTTGCTCTTCTCTGGACTTGCTCCAGAGCCTCAACATCCTTCTTGTGGTGTCTACATCGCCCCAAGCTCAACCCTTGTGCCCATGTCCCTCTCTGCTCTCCTCCTTGGGGCTTGGAGGGGGCTGCCAGCACCCCCAGGGCAGGGGGGGCTGCGGCAAGTGGGGTGCAAAGGGGAAGGGAGAAGCCCAGGGGGTGCAAGGGGCACCCCGAGGGTGGGATGTGCCCTGCCCAGGAGCCGGGAGGGGATTGGGATGGGGCTGGGGGTGTCCCAGGAGGGGATGGAGGTGCAGGGGCTTGGTTGTCCTGGGGTTCCTTCCCGGTGCAGGGGGTGGTTGTCCTGGGCCTTGTCCCGGTGCAAGGGGAGGGTGTCCCAGGGGATGTCCCGGTTCAGGAGGGGTGTCCCAGTGCAGGGTGAGGGCTGTCCTGGCGCTTGTCCCAGTGCAAGGGGAGGGTGTCCCAGGGTTTGTCCCGGTGCAAGGGGAGGATGTCCCGGGAGATGTCCCAGTGCGGGAGGGGTGTCCCAGGGGATGTCCCAGTGCAGGAGGGGTGTCTCGGTGCAAGGGGAGGATGTCCCGGGGGATGTCCCGGTGCAAGGGGAGGGTGTCCCGGTGCAAGGGGTGGCTATCCCGGGCTTGTCCCGGTGCAAGGGGAGGGTGTCTGGGGACTGTCCTGGTGCAAGGGGAGAGTGTCCCGGGGACTGTCCCGGTGCAGGGAGCTTGTCCCTGTGCAAGGGGTGGGGTTGTCCCAGTGCAGGGGGTGGCTGTCCCGGGGCTTGTCCCGGGGGCTGTCCCGGTGCAGGAGGGTGTCCCGGTGGAAGTGGGGGGGTTGTCCCGGGGCTTGTTCCGCTGTCCCGGGGGATGTCCCAGTGCAAGGAGGGACGTCCCGGTTCAAGGGGTGGCTGTCCTGGGGGCTATCCCGGTGCAAGGGGGTTGTCCCGGTGCAAGGGGGAAGGTGTCCCGGGGGCTGTCCCGGTGCAAGGGGTGGATGTCCCGGTGCAAGGGGAAGGTGTCCCGGGGGCTGTCCCGGTGCCGGAGGGGTGTCCCGGTGCAAGGCGGGGGGTTGTCCCGGGGCATGTCCCGCTATCCCGGGGGACGTCCCGGTGCCAGGGGAGGGTGTCGCGGTGCAAGGGGGTGCTGTCCCGATGCTGTGGGGCTGTCCCGGGGTTCGTCCCGGTGCCCGCTCGCTGCTCTCGGTGCCCCGTGTCGGGGGGTGGTCGCGGCGGGCGGGGTGAGGTGAGGTGAGGTGAGGGGGGGCGGGCGGCGGCTTATGTAAAGCAGCGGCTTAGCGGGGCCCGGGGTGCGGCGGCCGGCGCCGCCATGGGAGCCACCAGCAGCGGCCCCGGGCAGCCCCCGGACCCGGGGCGACCCCCCCAGGTGCGTGAGGGGCCCCTCCCCGGGCGTCCCCCCTCGACCCCGAGCAGCCCCGAGTCCCGGGGACCGCCCGCACCTACCCTAGGGTCACCCCGGGGACCCCTCCGAGTCCCGAGCAGCCCCCCCCGACCACTCAGGGCATCTCCCACCGCCCCAAGCAACCCCTCCAGCCTCCGGTATCCTCCCATCTCGGGGTCTCCCCCCAGTCCCAGGCATCCTTTCCCACCCCAGGGTCCCCCCGAGTCCCGAGCGTCCCCTCCAGCCTCGGGCATCCTCCCATCTCGGGGTCTGCCCCCAGCCCCGAGCATCCTCTCCCTCCCAGGGGTCCCCCCCCTACCCACCCTGAGCATCCTCTCCCTCCCAGGGGTCCCCCCGAGTCCCGAGCATCCCCTCCAGCCTCCAACATCCTCCCACCCCAGGGTCCCCCCCACATCCCTCCCCGAGCATCCTCTCCCACCCTAGGGTCCCCCAAGTCCCGAGCATCCCTTCCAGCCTCCAGCATCCTCCCACCCAGGGGTCCCCTCCTCCGGGGTCCCCTCCTCCGGCCCCGAGCATCCTCTCCCACTCCAGGGTCGCCCCACATCCCACTGTCCCGAGCATCCTCTCCCACCCCAGGGTCCCCTCTACCCCCACCAAGCATCCTCTCCCACCCCAGGGTCCCCCCTTCCCCCCCAACCCCGAGCATCCTCTCCCACCCCAGGGTCCCCCCTAACCCCTCAGTGAGCATCCTCTACCACTCCAGGGTCCCCCCTACCCACCGCCCCCCGAGCATCCTCTCCCACTCCAGGGTGCCCCCTACCCCCCACCCCGAGCATCCTCTCCCACCCCAGGGTCCCCCCCGAGCATCCTCTCCCACTCCAGGGTCCCCCCAAGTCCCGAGCATCCCCTCCAGCCTCGAGCATCCTCCCACCCCAGGGTCCCCCCTACCCACCCCGAGCATCCTCCCACCCCAGGATCCCCTCTACCCCCACCAAGCATCCTCTCCCACTCCAGGGTCCCCCCTACCCACCCCGAGCATCCTCTCCCACCCCAGGGTCCCCCCTACCCACCCCGAGCATCCTCTCCCACCCCAGGGTCTCCCCTACCCTCCCCAGGCATCCTCTCCCACCTTGGGGTCCCCTCCCCTCCAGCCCCAGGCATCCTCTCCCACTCCAGGGTCCCCCCTACGCGCCCCGAGCATCCTCTCCCACTCCAGGGTCCCCCCTACCCCACCCGGGGGTCCCCCCCCCGCTGACCCTGCCCCCGGTTCCTCAGGGGGGTCTCGGCTCGTGGCTTCGGGCGCTGCTGAGCCGGGCGGGGCCGGTGCCGGCCGCGGGTTCGGGGCTCGCCCTGACCCCCTCCCGGGGGCCCTCGGAGGAGCCGCCGCTGCCCGGGTGGCCGCTGCCGCAGCTCGTCTCGCTCTTCCTGCCGGAGTTCCCCGTGCGCCCCAACGCCCTCCAGCAGCAGCTCAAGGTGCCGGGACACCCCCCACCCCCTACCCCAGCTCCTACCGGGGTCCCCTTGCATCTCATCAGGGTCTCAGTGCATCCTACCGGGGTCTCCGTGCACCTTACTGGGGTCCCTTTACATCTCACCAGGGTTTTGGTGGATCCTACCATGGTCCCTGTGCACCTTACCGGGGTCTCCTTACATCTCCCCAGGGTCTCGGTGCCTCCTACCGGGGTCTCTGTGCACCTTACCGGGGTCCCCTTCCATCTCACCATGGTCTCTGTGCATCATACTGGGGTCCCCTTACATCTCCCCAGGGTCTCGGTGCATCCTACTGGGGTCTCCGTGCACCTTACTGGGGTCCCCTTACATCTCCCCAGGGTCTCAGTGCATCCTACCGGGGTCTCCGTGCACCTTACTGGGGTCCCCTTACATCTCCCCAGGGTCTTGGTGCCTCCTACCATGGTCCCCATGCACCTTACCGGGGCCCCCTTATGTCTCACCAGGGTCTCAGTGCCTCCTACCAGGGTCTCCGTGCACATTACCGGGGTCCCCCTACATCTCCCCAGGGTTTCGGTGGATCCTACTCGGGTCCCCGTGCATCCTACCAGGGTCTCTGTGCACCTTACTGGGGTCCCCTTACATCTCCCCAGGGCCTCGGTGCTTCCTTAGCAAGTTTGCAGATGACACAAAGCTGTGTGGAAGTGTGGATCTGCTGGAGGGTCGGGAGGCTCTGCAAAGGGACCTAAACAGGCTGGATGCATGGGCTGAGTCCAATGGGATGAGGTTTAACACGGCCGAATGCCGCGTCCTGCACTTGGGGCACAACAACCCTATGCAGAGCTACAGACTGGGAGAAGTCTGGCTGGAAAACTGCCAAGAGGAGAGGGACCTGGGGGGGTTGGTCGACAGGGACTGACCATGAGCCTGCAGTGTGCCCAGGTGGCCAAGAAGGCCAATGGCATCCTGGCTTGGATCAGAAATGGTGTGACCGGCAGGGCCAGGGAGGTTATTCTCCCTCTGGACTCAGCACTGGTGAGGCCGCTCCTTGAATCCTGTGTTCAGTTGTGGGCCCCTCAGCACAAGAAGGATGTTGAGGCTCTGGAGTGAGTCCAGAGAAGAGCAACGAAGCTGGTGAAGGGGCTGGAGAACAGAACCTATGAGGAGCGCCTGAGAGAGCTGGGGGTGTTTATCCTGGAGAAGAGGAGGCTGAGAGGAGACCTCATTGCTCTCTCCAACTACCTGAAGGGAGGTTGTAGAGAGCAAGAGGGAATGGCCTCAAACTCCACCAGGGGAGATTTAGGCTGGAGATTAGGAGGAAGTTTTTCACACAGAGGGTCATTGGGCATTGGAATAGGCTGCCCAGGGAGGTGGTTGATTCACCTTCCCTGGAGGTGTTTAAGGCACATGTCCTGAGGGACATGGTTTAGTGTTTGATAGGAATGGTTGGACTAGAAGATCTGATGGGTCTCTTCCAACCTGGTTGTTCTATGATTCTATGATCTACCCAGGGTTTCGGTGCCTCCTACCATGGTCCCCATGCTTCCTACCAGGGTCTCCGTGCACCTTACCGGGGTCCCCTTACATCTCCCCAGGGTTTCAGTGGATCCTACTCGGGTCCCTGTGCATCCTACCAGGAGCTTATTGCGTCTTACTGGGGTCCTGGTGCATCTTACTGGGGTTCCTGACTGATGTCGCCTCGGCACATCCCACCCCGACAGCTCCAAGCACCCTAAAGGGTCCCATTGTGCCCTCTGTGGGGTCCCTGCTCATTCTACTGGAACCCCCCACCAGAACCCTGTGCACCCACTAGTGTCCCCAGCTGTCCCACCATGCCCTGTGTTGCGTCTCTGTGGGACCCTCTGCGCCCTACTGGGGTCTCCTGTGCCCCACTAGAGTCCCTGTCCCCCTGTCCCCATCCTCCTGGGTCCCCATATGCCGGGCTGGGGTCTCCTGGTGGGTCTCCCTGGTCTCCTTGTGTCCCACTGGGATCCCTGGTGGGTCCTTCTAGTCCCCATGTGTCCCCCTAGGGTCTCGGTTGAGTCCCCCTTTGTCCCCACATGCCCCCCTGGAGTCCCTGTTGGGTCCTTCTAGTCCCCCTGTGTCCCCCTGGGGTCCCTGGTGGGTCCTTCTAGTCCCCCTCTGTCCCCCTGGGGTCCCTATTGTGTGTCCACCTGGTCCCCAAGTGTCCCCCTTGTGCCACATTGGGGTCTCTATTGGATCCCCCTTGTCCCCATGGCCTCTGGGGGTCTCTATTGGATCCCCCTGGTCCCCATGTCCCCTGTGCCTTCCTGGGGTGCCCCCCAACCCCCCTCAGACTCCTCACCTTCTTCCCCACCCACCCCAGATCCTGGGCTTTGTGGCCAAAGGCTCCTTCGGGACCATCCTCAAGGTGCTGGACTGCGGACGGGAGAAGGTCTGCGCCGTGAAGGTTGGTGCCACCCTGGGGACTCAGGGGTGCCCCTGCACACCCCCCCTCAACCCCCCTGATGGCTCCTCACCCCCCCCAGGTGGTGCCCAAGGTGGAGGTGCTGCGCAGGGACACCCTCAAGCAGTGCAAGGAAGAAGTCAGCATCCAGGTTAGGGGCATCCGGGGGTGTCCCCAACCTGTGGAGGGGTTCAGGGTGGCCATGGAGATGGCAGGAGGCTGCGGGGGAAGGAGTGGGGGTCATGCCCCCCTAAAAAAAAAGGGGGTTCTCACCCTCTGTGCTTTGTGTCCCCAGAGACAGGTCAGGCACCCGTTTGTGCATGGGCTTGGGGACAGCTGGCAGGGCCAGCGCCACCTCTTCATCAGTGAGTGACCATCTGCCCGCGGGCTTGTCATGGCCCCCCCCAACCCCGACTGTGCACGTGTTCCCGCTGCCAACACACGTGTCCCCGCACACGCACACGCTCCCCCACCCCGTGCTGCCCTGCGGGGATATGGGCTGCTGGCTGCCACCACGCACCCACTGTGGGGACAGGGACAGGGACACAGGGATGGGGACACAGGGATGGGGACACAGAGTTAGGGACATAGGGATGGGGGTGCAGGGATAGGGACACAGGGATGGGGACACAGAGTTGGGGCTGTAAGGATGGGGACAGAGGGATGGGGACAGAGGGATGGGGACACAGGGATGGGGACACAGGGATGGGGACATCGGGATGCAGGGATGGGGACAGAGGGATAGGGACACAGGGATGGGGACACAGGGAATGGGATATAGGGATAGGGACACAGGGATGGGGATACAGGGATGGGAACACAGGGATAGGGACACAGGGATGGGGACACAGGGATGGGGACACAGGAATGTGATGCAGGGATGGGGATACAGGGATGGGGACACAGGAATGTGATGCAGGGATGGGGACATAGCGATGGGGACACAGGGATGGCGACACAGGAATGTGATGCAGGGATGGGGACATAGCGATGGGGACACAGGGATGGCGACACAGGAATGTGATGCAGGGATGTGATGCAGGGATGGGACCCAGGGATGGAACCCATGTCACCTTGGTGCGTGGCCCCAGTGACCCACCAGGACCCTGGGATGCAGGGATGGAGACACAGGGATGGGAACACAGGGCTGGGGACACAGGAATGTGATGCAGGGATGGGAACACAGGGATGGGACACAGAGATGGGGACATAGGGATGGGGACACAGGAATGTGATACAGGGATGGGGACCCAGGGATGGGACATAGGGAAGGGGACACAGGAATGTGATTCAAGGATGGGGACATAGGGATGGGACATAGGGATGGGGACACAGGGATGGGGACGCAGGAATGTGATGCAGGGATGGGACATAGGGAAGAGGACACAGGAATGTGATGCAAGGATGGGGACATAGGGATGGAACATAGGGATGGGGACACAGGAATGTGATGCAGGGATGGGACATAGGGAAGGGGACACAGGAATGTGATGCAAGGATGGGGACATAGGGATGGAACATAGGGATGGGGACACAGGAATGTGATGCAGGGATGGGACCCAGAGATGGGACCCATGTCACCCAGGATCCTGTGCTTGTGCCCCCCCCGGTGCCTGTGCCCCTGGTGCAGCCCCTCAGTAAGACGTGTCCCTGTCCCGGCAGTGTGCACCTACTGCAGCACTGGGGACCTTCACGCGCTCTGGCGCACCGTGGGCTGCTTCGCAGAGCCCACCATCCGCCTCTTCGCCGCTGAGCTGGTGCTGGTGCTGGGTGAGTGACTCGCCACCACCGTCCCCACCGATGGGGACATGTCGGTGGCGTCAGCCGCTCCCGGGGGTGCCACGGGGGGTGGGAGGGGACGCTCTCTGATGGCTCCATATTGTCCCCAGTGTATCTCCACGACTTGGGCATCGTGCACAGAGATGTGAAGGTGGGTGACAAGCAGGGCTGGGGGGGCCAGAAGACAGGGTGGGGGCCTCTGAACCCTTCAGCATGGAGAGGCCACCCCAGCATCTGTCTTGTTTCAGATGGAGAACATCCTCCTGGATGAGAGAGGTAAGTCTGGTGGCACTGGTGGAGTGGGACATTCCACCTGCGGGGATGCCCTGTCCCCGCAGGGACCCTCATCTATGGCTCTCGCTCCACAGGACACCTCAAGCTCACCGACTTTGGCCTCTCCCGGCACTTGCGGTGGGGCGAGCGAGCCCACACCATCTGCGGCACCTTGCACTACATGGGTAAGGGGGCAGCGAGGAGGGGCTGGAAGTGGGGTACGACCCCCACCGAGCGCTCACCCTCTCCTCCTCGCAGCCCCAGAGGTGCTGAGCGGGGGGCCCTACAGCCACACAGCCGACTGGTGGTCCCTGGGAGTGCTGCTCTTCGCCCTGGCCAGCGGGGAGGTGAGGAGAGGGGCTGGGGGCAGGGTGTGGGGCACCCCATGGAGACCATAAACCTGCCCTCTGCCCTCCCAGTTCCCTGTGGCACCGGCGGGGGACCATGTGGCCATGCTGGAGCGCGTCCAGCAGAGCAGTTACGAGAGTCCGGCCACCCTCAGCCCCGCGTTGGCCCGTCTGTTGGCCGAGGTAACCCTCCCACTTGGATTTTGGGGTCCACCCAGGCTGGATGTAGGATCCCACTCATTGTCCTCCTCCGTCCCCAGCTGCTGTGCCACAACCCCCTGCGCCGCCTGCGCTACCTCCACCAGTTCCAGGGCCACCCTTTCTTCCGGGGGGTGACCTTCGACGCCGACTTGCTGCAGAAGGACCCGGTGGCCGTGGCGGTGGCCCCACGGCCCCCCGAGCAGCCCCTGCCAGCCCCAGCCACCTTCGCCGACTTCGACTACGACCTCAGCGCCCTCCCGGGACGGCCCTGCCCTGGCTGAGTCGCCTAGGCCGGGATCCCCTCCAGCATCGCTCAGGGACATCCCCCCCCAACCCCAGCAGCGGGATGGACCCTGCTGGGCCTGGGCCCCCTTCTCCCCACTTTGTACCTCTCCCTGTGGGAGCAATAAACCCCAGAGCCGTGGGCACCGCTGCGCGTGCTGCTCTGCACGGGGCTCAACCTGCACTGGCCAAGAAATCCAATGACCTGGATGAAGGCATTGAGGGCACCCTTAGCAAGTTTGCAGATGACACTAAGCTGTGTGGAAGTGTGGATCTGCTGGAGGGTAGGGAGGCTCTGCAAAGGGACCTAAACAGGCTGGATCCATGGGCAGAGTCCAATGGGATGAGGTTTAACACGGCCAAATGCCGGGTCCTGCACTTGGGGCACAACAACCCTATGCAGAGCTACAGACTGGGAGAAGCCTGGCTGGAAAACTGCCAGGAGGAGAGGGACCTGGGGGGGGTTGGTCGACAGCGACTGACCATGAGGCAGCAGTGTGCCCAGGTGGCCAAGAAGGCCAATGGCATCCTGGCTTGGATCAGAAATGGTGTGACCAGCAGGGCCAGGGAGGTTCTTCTCCCTCTGGACTCAGCACTGGTGAGGCTGCTCCTTGAATCCTGTGTTCAGTTGTGGGCCCCTCAGCACAAGAAGGATGTTGAGGCTCTGGAGTGAGTCCAGAGAAGAGCAATGAAGCTGGGGAAGGGTCTGGAGAACAGGTCCTATGAGGAGCATCTGAGAGAGCTGGGGGTGTTTATCCTGGAGAAGAGGAGGCTGAGAGGAGACCTCATTGCTCTCTACAACTCCCTGAAAGGAGGTTGTGGGGAGGAGGGAGCTGGGCTCTTCTCCCAAGGGACAGGGGACAGAACAAGAGGGAATGGCCTCAAGCTCCGCCAGGGGAGATTTAGGCTGGAGATTAGGAGGAAGTTTTTCACACAGAGGGTCATTTGGCATTGGACTAGGCTGCCCAGGGAGGTGGTTGATTCCCCTTCCCTGGAGGGGTTTAAGGGACGGGTGGACCAGGCGCTGAGGGACGTGGATTAGTGGGCACAGTGGGCACAGTTAGCCCACTTACGCTAAGCCACGCCCACCCGGAGATGAACAGCGTATCACAAAGCAGCATCTACAGTTAAGCCACGCCCACCGAGACACAAACTGAGAACGACAGTCCTCACAGGCCACGCCAACTTCCGGAAAAGCCCCGCCCACCGCCTCTATCGCCCCGCCCCTAACGCCCTGCGCGGCGCAGCCAATCAGCGCGCGGCGTGGGTTTCAAACGGGCGGCGGCGCGAGGAGCCGAGACCTGGGCCCGAACCGACACCGGAGCTATGTGGACCCCGCGCACTCCCCGTACCCCTCTTACCCCCGCCGTGAGTGCTGGGGCCTACCGGGGGCGGGGCAGGGGGGAGCTGAAGGCGGGGGGGCCCGGTGGGGCGTTCTGAAGAGGAAGGGGGTCCGAGTAGAGCGGGTGAGGGAGCCCTGAAGGTCGTGGGGAAAACCCTGAAGGTGTGTGTGGGGAGCCCTGTAGGTCGAGGGGGAAGCCCTGAAGGTGTGTGGGGGTCCTAAAGGTCGAGGGGGGAGCCCTGAGGGTCTTGGGGGGAAAAGCCCTGAGGGTCTTGGGGGAGGAAAAGCCCTGAGGGTCTTGGGGGAGGAAAAGCCCTGAGGGTCTTGGGGGAGGAAAAGCCCTGAGGGTCTTGGGGGGGGGGGGGGAAGAGCCCTGAGGGTCTTGGGGAGGGGGGAAGAGCCCTGAGGGTCTTGGGGAGGGGGGAAGAGCCCTGAGGGTCTTGGGGAGGGGGGAAGAGCCCTGAGGGTCTTGGGGAGGGGGGGAAGAGCCCTGAGGGTCTTGGGGAGGGGGGAAGAGCCCTGAGGGTCTTGGGGAGGGGGGAAGAGCCCTGAGGGTCTTGGGGAGGGGGGAAAGCCCTGAAGGTCTTGGGTGGGGGAAAGCCCTGAGGGTCTTGGGAGGGGGGGAAAAGCCCTGAGGGTCTTGGGAGGGGGGGAAAAGCCCTGAGGGTCTTGGGAGGGGGGGAAAAGCCCTGAGGGTCTTGGGAGGGGGGGAAAAGCCCTGAGGGTCTTGGGGAGGGGGGAAAAGCCCTGAGGGTCTTGGGGAGGGGGGAAAGCCCTGAGGGTCGAAGGGGGAGCCCTGAAGGTGTTGGGGGGAGAGTCCTGAAGGTCGGGAAGCGGGTCCTGAAGGTCGAGGGGGTCCTGGTCTGGTGTTGGAAGGAGCCCTAATAGTGGGAGGGGTCCTGGTTTGGACTGGAAGGAGAACCATGAAGCAGGGAGAGCCCTGAAATGTGGGGTGACCCGGTAGGAAGAACCCTGAAGGCAGGGAGGGGGGTCCCAGTTTGGGCGGTAGGGGCAACCCTGAAGGTTGGGGTTCCAGTGGGGAGACCTCTGGAAGTGAAGGGAGTCCCCGTTTGGGGCTCAGAGGATTAGGGGGGGAACCCTGACGGTCGAGGGGCTCCTGGTCTGGTGTTGGAGGGAACCCTAATAGTGGGAGGGGTCCTGGTTAGGACTGGAGGGAGAACCATGAAGCAGGGAGAGCCCTGAAAAGTGGGGTGACCCGGTAGGAAGAGCCCTGAAGGCAGGGAGGGTTCCCTGTTTGGGCAGTGGGGAGAGGCTTGAGGGTGGGTGGGAGTCCTGGTAGGAGGGGCTCTGCAGGTATGGGGGTCCCGGCGAGGCAGGAGAGGGAGCCCTGAAGGCAGGGGGGGTCCCAGTTTGGGCGGTGGGGGCAGCCCTGAAGGTTGGGGTTCTAGTGGGGAGACCTCTGAAAGTGTAGGAAGTCACAGTTTTGGGCTCAGAGTGTTGAGGGGGCATCCCTGAAGGTGTATGGATAGATTCCACGGGGTGACCCTGACCGTATGGGGTTGCCTGTTGGTGCAGGGGGGCAGTGGGTGTGGGGGTGCTGCTGGTGACCCCTGGTTTTCTCCCACTCCAGGCACAGAAGCGACCCCGGCGAACCCCCCTGCAGGAACTGCGACTGCAGCCAGAGGCCGATCGAACCACCCTCACCCCACTGCTGCGCCGCCTGCGCCTCAAGGTGGGTGCGGGGAACGGGGTGGGGGAAGAGGAGGGGCTGGTGGGAGGCACCAGAACTTGGGTGTACTGGGGTGGGTCTACTGGGTAGAGTGGGGGAAATGGCTGTGGGGTGCTGGGGGGACACACAGGCCGGCCCTGATCCCCCCCTCCCCAAATATCCTGCAGGACGATGACTGTACCACCCCGATGTCCTGCACCCGGGGGCCTCTCAGCCGTGTTGCCCCACTGCCTTATCCCCTGGGACCCCGCAAAAGCGCTCTCCTGCTCCTGCCGCCCAGCACCACCCCAGGGCCCCCAAACAGCACCATTCCAGAGCTGCCTGAGACTCCCACCCAGGGGCACAGCACCTCGGAGACCCCTGGGAGTCCCACCCTAAAGCCTGGTGCTCCTGAACAACCCACGAGTCCAACCCTGGTATCTGATGCCCTCAGCCTCCTCAGCAGCACCACCCCAGAGCTCCCTGGGACTCCTACCCTGGGACACGACACCTCAGAGTCCCCCCGGGGTCCCTCCCTGGAGTCTGGGGCTGCAGAGTCCCCCCGGGGTCCCTCCCTGGAGTCTGGGGCTCCCAAGTCGTCCGGGGCTGCGGAGTCCCCCAGGGCTCCCTCCCTGGAGTCCAGGGTTCCCGAGTCCCCACAAGGTCCTTCCCTAGTCTCCAGTGCTCCCGAGTCCCCCAGGGATCCCTCCCTCATGTTCAGTGCTCCGGAGTTCCCCAGCAGCAGCATCATCCTGGAGTCCCCTGGCAGTTCCAGCTCAGGGCTCAGCACCCCAGAACTCCCCAGCAGCGTCACACTGGCCACCCTGAACAACTCTGCCCTAGAGCCCTACACCCTAGAGCCCCCCAGCAGCACAGTGCCAAGCCCTATCCTGGAACCCAGCATCCCAGAACCCCTCAGCAGCCCAGTGCCAAGCCACATTCTGCGACCCAGCACCCCAGAACCCCCCAGCAGCCCAGTGCCAAGCCCTATACTGGGACCCAGCACCCCAGAACCCCCCAGCAGCAGTGTACCAAGCAGTATCCTGGGGCCTAACACCCCAGAACCTCCCAGCAGCAGCATGCCAAGTGGTATCCTGGGACCTAGCACCCTAGAACCCCCCAGCAGCCCAGTGCCAAGTGGCATCTTGGGACCTAGCACCCCAGAACCTCCCAGCAGCACTGTGCCAAGTGGCATCTTGGGACCTAGCACCCCAGAACCCCCAAGCAGTCCAGTGCCAAGCAGTATCCTGGGACCTAGCACCCCAGAACCTCCCAGCAGCACTGTGCCAAGTGGCATCTTGGGATCCAGCACCCCAGAACCCCCCAGCAGCCCAGTGCCAAGCCCTATACTGGGACCCAGCACCCCAGAACCCCCCAGCAGCAGTGTACCAAGCGGTATCCTGGGGCCTAACACCCCAGAACCACCAAGTAGTCCAGTGCCAAGCGATATCCTGGGACCTAGCGCCCCAGAGCCTCCTAGCAGCACAATACCAAGTGGCATCCTGGGACCCAGCACCCCAGAACCTCCCAGCAGCACCATGCAGATCCCCCTGTGTACATCCATCTTGGGACTTTGCACCCCAGAGCCACCTGGAATCACCATGCCTGCTCTCCTGTGTAGCTCAGTCCCAGGGCTTGGCACTCCAGAGCCCCCTGGCATCACGGTGCCAGCCCCAATGTCTAACCCCATCCCAGAGCCCAGCACCCTAGAGCCCCCCAGCTGTACCGTGCCAGCCCCAGTGTGTAGCTCCATCCTGGAGCCCAGCACCCCAGAATCCCTTAGGAGCACCGTGCCAGCCCCACCATGCAGTCCTGTCCTGGGGGCCTGTACCCTAGAGGCCTCCAGAAGCACCATGGCAGAGCCTCCTGACATCTCTGTACCTGGCACCCCAAACTCCCTGGGCAGCACCCCTTTTGCCCCCTACACCCCGGGCCTGCCAGGCACCAGCTCCACCCCACACGAAGCTCCTTTCCGTGGTTGGCCTGGTGACCTCTCCTGCAGCCCTGTGGCCCCTGAGCCCTCAACTGGAGATAGGAGTGTGGGTCCCTCACCTTGCCAAGACACCCCTGAGGGGACCGAGACCCCAGCCACTGCACCCCTAGAGCAGAGCCCCTCCAGGTCCCCTCCCACCAAAGCAAGGAGATCGGAACATGCAGAGTCAGAGGTGACCCTGGGTCCTGTGTCCTGGATGTTGCCGCTGATGTGGCTGGAGAAGAGCCTCAACACCTCCTCCCTGCTGGATTCCCTGCGCCATAGCTTGCCTCGGCCTGCACCACGCTGGGATGCAGGCACCAGCGTCACCCCCGTGGCCACGGCGGCCGCGGGCACCAGCGTCACCCCCGTGGCCACGGCGGCCGCGGGCACCAGCGTCACCCCCGTGGCCACGGCGGCCGCGGGCACCAGCGTCACCCCCGTGGCCACGGCGGCCGCGGGCACCAGCGTCACCCCCGTGGCCACGGCGGCCGCGGGCACCAGCGTCACCCCCGTGGCCACGGCAGCCACAGGCACGAGCATCACCCCCGTGGCCACAGCAGCCACAGGCACGAGCGTCACCCCCATAGCCACCATGGTCACTGGCACGTTCATGACCCCCCGGGACCTGCGGGAGATGAGCATGAACACCTCCACGGGTGGCCACCCCCTTGCCAAGGACATCGCTGCTGAAACAGACTCCCTGCTCTGGCAGTAAGTGTGGGGACATCATCCCAATGAATGGGCTGTGGCACCCGTGGGCTGTCCCTCCCCTGAGCCCTTTCTCTGTCCACAGCTGTCCCCGGGAGCAGCTGAAGTCCCTGCCACGAGCGGAGCTGGAGGGGCGGCTGGAGAGCACCCTCATCATCATCGAAGCTCTCTCGCTCCAGCTTCGTGACTGGCAGGAGAGCCGGCGGCTGCTGCCCAGTGTGGGGCCGGCCGAGCAGAGGGATGCGCTCACACAGACAGACATCACCCACCCCAAAGGGGTAAGAGTTCTCCCCGGGGCAATCCCGCTCCATTACTCGGTGCCGTGATGATGTCCCTATGCTGCTTGTGGGGTGATGGCTCTGGCTGGAGCACAGTGCGGTGGAGTGGAAGTAAAGCAGAACTGCTGCAGCCCCGAAGCATCACGCGCCCGGGTGCTGCTCCAGCCGTGTTATCGCACCCGGTTTGACCTGCTGAGTTGGCTGGATTGGAATCCTCTGGGCAGGGAAATATCCCTGCTACATGTGGGGAAGGGGGGGATGGGAAGTGTCACGGCTCTTGCTGGACCCCAAGGTGGAGCAGGGCTGGTGCAAAGCCCCCTCTGCTCTGCCCGAATGCCCTTAGGAGGAGAAGATCTATCAGGACCTCTACCTCGAGCTGCGCAGGAAGACAGCTGCTCTGCAGCGGCAGCGAGGAGCAGAGCAGGACCTGCAGCGGGAGCTGGAGATGGCTGCCGCGGGCTTGGTGAGTCTGGGCTGGTGTGTGATGAGTGTGCTGGGTCTCAGCTGGGCAGAGGGGGTGTGTGTGTGCCTGGCACTGCCTGTGCCTGAGTGCTGGTGCCCTTCTTCCTTCCCCAGAGCGCCTGGAGCAGGCAGTGCCTCCTGTTTCGGGGCCTCGCAGATGCTTCGTTTCAACGCTTGCAGGAGGAGCAGGGAGCCCTTGACCAGGAGGTGAGGCTGGGCCCAGCTGGGCACCCTTCCCCCTGGGTTTAGGGCGATGCCAATGCTGCTGGCACAAACGGCAGCCATCGGCCATAGCCAGTGTCTCCTGGCACTGTTTCCCATCGCAGAAGGCGCAAGCGAAGGCCTTGGTGTTGCGGTGCCAGACTGTGCTGGCAAGTGTGCCCGGCAAGCTACGGAGCTGCCTGGAGGAGCGGGATGCCATGAGGCAGCGAGCAGACCAAGCTCTCCAAGCCAAGGAGGAGGTAGGAGGGGTTGGAGCAGGCTCCCCTGTGCCTTTGATGAGGCGTCTGTGGAGAGGGAAGATGGCATCTGGGCAGAAAACCCTGATGTGGCCTGGAAAGGTCAGAAGGGCTGTGGCTGCCTGGAGCAGCCGGAGCTCTCTGGATGGGTTTTTGGCTCAGGCTATGTCCTGGACATGTGGGGGTGGCTCTTGGGAGTTGTCCCTCGTGTGACATCATGTCTGGAGCAGCATCCTTGCCTTGGCAGAGCGATCGCTTCCTGGAGGCTTTCCGTGCCCACGCCAGTGCCCAGATCTCTGCCCGTGACCAGAGCCTGGCCTCCCAGCGAGAGCTGGCCAGGCTGCTAGCAGATGCCATCAACCAGCAGGTACTGGGGAGGCACCTCCAGCTCTCTCCTCCCTGGGGGAACTGGAAGGGCATCCAGGGCTCGGTGATGCTCTCAACAGTGGTCTGTGATGGGCTGGGTCCATCAGAGGTTTCTTGCTGCTGAGAAGCTGCTGCAGATCCGACCTTGGGGCTGGCGCTTGCCTCCCTCCACGGCTGTTGATTGCGGCTCTCACTGTGGCAGCACTGACCTGTCTCCTGCCCCGCAGGCAACCCTGGCTGCTGAGGCTCAGCCATTCAGGGAGTTCATAGATGTCACCTTTGAAAATCTGGAGGAGGAAAGGAGAGCTCTGGAGGCAGAGGTGAGGCTAGTGGTGGGCTCAGCCCCTCATCTCCCTCCTAGTGTCATCCAGGTGGGATGACACTAGGCTCCGTCTGAGGTTGCTTTGAGCCCTGGGTACCTTACCAGCCTGGCTGCCCGAGCAACCCTAGGCGGAGCCAGCAAACCAGCCTGGCCTTGCCATGCTCAGCTCTGCCTGGTGCTGTGTCCGCTTGCAGAGGGAACAGGTGAGGGACCTGGTGTCACGGTGCCGGAATGTCCTGGAGACAATGCCTGGCAAGCTGCAGAGCTGCCTGGAGGAGCGGGATGCCATGAGGGAACAAGCAGACCAAGCTCTCCAAGCCAAGGAGGAGGTAGGGGGTTGCCTCGTGCTGGGAGTGGCTGAGATGCTCCCCCACAGCCTGGCTGGCCTCAGGCATGGAGTGACTTATGGTTGGACTAGAAGATCCGATGGGTCCCTTCCAACCTGGTTGTTCTGTGATTCTGTGACTTGGGGCACTTCTTGCTGTGGGAGAGCAGCCCAAAGCAAGCCTGGAGGCCACTGTGTCTCTGCAGGTGTCCTGCCAGCTAGAGGAGACCTCAGTGGCCCTGCAGGACGCGGTGGCTCAGCTGGAGCAGCTGAAGGTGGCCAACTCGCGCCTCAGCACAGGTAAGGGTGGGCAATGTCCCCGTCTCTGTCCCCATCATCCCTGGCGCTGACGGCTCTGTCTCTCGCAGATCTGAGCTCCCTGATGACGAATCTGGCCAATGTGCAGCAAGAGCGGGATGCCCTGCAGCAGGAGAACAAGCAGCAGTGCGAGGAGATGGCTCGGTGGGTCTGAGCCCTGGGGTAGGGCGTTTGCCCCCCTTCCAGCCATTCCTGTCACCCCCAAAATGCAGCACCCCCTGACCCTGTCCTGTCCCCACAGGTTGGCGCGGGAGAGGGATTCCCTGCAGCGTGAGTGCAAAGGGCTGTGCCAGGAGCTGCGGGAGGCGACTGAGTGCCGGGAGGTAGGCGCTTCCCTGACCTTGCCCGCACCGTCACACGCTGCTGGCCCCCGGCAGGGCCTCGTGGGAATGCTGGCAGCCAGCCAGGAGCAGGATTAGCCCTCCTGCAGCGGGGGCGAGGGCTGTTGACATCCTGCACGTAGCACTGCTCTCTATCCTGCTCTGCAGTGATTCCTGGGAAGGGTGGGGACAACAGCTCTCCGAGATAATTCCCTGGCTGCAGGCCTGGTGCCATCCCCGAGCCTGTCCTGCTAAACTGCTGCTCTCCAGGGGTTCTCCTGTTAGGGGAAAAAATGCCTGTAGTGGGAAACAGTGCCCTGAGGTGTGGGAGGGACTGCGCTAGGAGCCTCAAGGCACCTCTGAGTGTCCGGTCTGGTGCTCATAGGCTGGAGAACAGAACCTATGAGGAGCGGCTGAGAGACCTGGGGTTGTTTAGCCTGGAGAAGAGGAGGCTGAGAGGAGACCTCATTACTCTCTACATGTACCTGAAAGGAGGTTGTAGAGAGGAGGGAGCTGGGCTCTTCTCCCAAGGGACAGGGCGAGAGGGAATGGCCTCAAGCTCCACCAGGGGAGATTTAGGCTGGAGATTAGGAGGAAGTTTTTCACACAGAGGGTCATTGGGCATTGTTAGAGGCTGCCCAGGGAGGTGGTTGATTCACCTTCCCTGGAGGTGTTTAAGGCACAGGTAGACGAGGGCCTTAGGGACTTGGTTTAGTGTTAGATAGGAATGGTTGGACTCGATGATCCAATGGGTCCCTTCCAACCTGGTTGTTCTATGCTTCTATGATTCATGGCTCTGTCCACCCCCACCCTCTTTGCAGTTCCTTGACCAGGAGAACAGTATGTGCCGCACGCAGCTGCTGGAGGTGGAGGCCAAGCTGAAGTCCACACAGGCCACCCTGCAGGAGCACAGCCTGCAGCACCAGGAGCTGATGGGCTCCCACCAGCGCCTGCGGTACTGATCCTGCTCACAACCGTTGTTTGAACCCCTCTCTTTTGGGGAATCGAGGCCCCGCTGGGGAATGGGGGACACTTCCCTGGTCACTGCTGCTCCAGCCAAGTGTGGTTGCCCAGGCGGGTGGAAGAGGCTGTGGGGGAAACCCAGCAGATCCCATCTTGGGGGAAGCTGCTTAAAGCTGTAGGGTTTGCACCCCTCAGGTCATGGTGAGAGGCGGGAACATGGGGAAGGTCCCTGTCCCATGGTGCAGAGGGGGAATGCAGATCCCACTGAGAGTGACGCTATCCCACAGGGAAGAGCAGGCTGCCCTCAGCCAGGAGCTGGAGAATACCAAGGCCGAGCTCCAGAGTTTACAGCTCAAGAGGAACAAAGTCTCCTGGTGCTTTACGGACATTGCTGAGAGCAAGATGCGGCTGCAGGAGCTTGCAGATTGCCTCAGGGCTGCTCTGCAAGAGGAGGTAGGAACCCTGCACTGAGGACAGTCAAAGAGTGGGAATCAGACCCCCCTGGCATGGTTTCAAGACCCCTGAGCTCACTGGGGCAGCACAGAGGTGTCACAAGCCGTTCACTGATGCTCTGAGACTGCTTTCCCTTCCCTCTGAAGGATGACGATGCCCCATCAAGAAGCAGAACCTGGACCCCAGCCCCACGGACGCCAGGCTGGCGGACACCCTGCTGGCAGACACCTCGCCGGGCCTGGACCCCTGCCTGCCGCACGCCGGCATCCCACACCCCCTACCACACTGGGAGCTCCTTCGTGGGCAACGTCCTGAAGGCCTTGTCGAAGAAAGGTAAGCTGGCACCCACTGTCTGGGGGCTGGAGGGGTCTCTATATGGGGATCACTCTGTCCTGTACACCCTAGAGAAGAGAATCATAGAACAACCAGGTTGGAAGGGACCCATCGGATCTTCTAGTCCAACCATTCCTATCAAAGAAGGCCCCAAGGGAGACCTTAGAGCAGCTTCCAGCACTGAAAGGGGCTCCAGGAAAGCCGGGGAAGGGCTCTAGATCAGGGAGTGCAGTGGGAGGATGAGGGGGAACAGTTTTCAGCTGCAAGAAGGGAGATTGAGATGAGATCTTGGGCAGAAATGTTTTGCTGTGAGTGTGGGGAAGCCCTTGCCTGGGTTACTCAGCGAAGGGGTGGCTGCCCCATCCCTGGAGGGGTTCAAGGGCAGGTTGGATGGAGCTTGGAGCCCCTGATCCAGTGGGAGGTGTCTCTTCCAACTCAAACCATTCTGTGATTCTATACTGGGATGAGCACTGGTGCTGGGTGCGAAAGATCAGTGTGCCTTTCCCTGGGGGTTCACGTGTTCCCTTGTGGCAATCATGGATGAGATCCCGGGCACTGCGAGTGGTTGGGGTGTTCCCCAATCACCTCTGCGGTAGATGAGGGTGTGGATCAGCTCTGGGTGTGCAGGGATGGGCACAGCACCTCTGCCCTCTCCTCTCCCAGATGCCAATGAAGCTGCCGGAGTTGGGAGTGCGCTTTCCAAGGACAAACCTATCTCTACCCTGAAGCCAACAGGTACCGGGGCTGTCCCGCTGCCCTGGACGCTGCTCCAAAGCTGCGGGGCTGCCAGCACTAGGGGAACAAGCAGCCCTGCCTCCCTGCTTGGTTCTGTGCGCCCTGTGTGCTACTCAGGAGCCTCTGCCCTGTTCACAGAGCCTGAGGACAGCCTGCTGGAGAGCGTGAAGGAGCTGCGAGCTGTGGTCTCTGACCTTTCCATGCTCAGCACCCGCATGCAGGAGCTGGAACAGAGCGAGTTCAAGGCGCTGCAGGCGGAGATGTGAGTTCAGGGTTGGGGAGGCTCCCACTGAGGGCCAGGCTTGGGCCTGGTATCTCCTGCAGGCATCCTGTTGGGTCTGGCTTCTCTCGCCCCAGCGTTTTGCTGCCATCGCTAAGAGGGCTTTTTCCAGCTGTTTGGGCTGGTGGGTTTGGCCTCACCCACCGCAGGGCTTGTAGGATGCCCAGGAAAGGGTTTTTGCTCTGCAATCCCACCCTCTCAACACCACTGTCCTCTCCCAGCTCTGACCTGCAGCTCCAGCTGGAGACGGTGACCACCAAGAGCGAGGAGAAGATTGGCGCCCAGGCTGCCAACATCGCTGAGCTGAACAAGGCACTGAGGGGCAAGATAGAGGTAAGTGGGTGCCAGAAGTGGGCCAGCACTCACCCCAGGGCAGAGCCAAACTGGGACGGCGCTGATCTAGGACACCGAGAAATCTGGGTGACCAGGTCCAGTGACGCCCCATGGGTGCTCCTGGCTCATCTGGCCTCAAACACTGAGCAAACCTGCTCTCCTCTGGGCTGCTGGAGGTGGCTGGGGCCTGACACTGTTGCTTCCTCCGCTTGCAGAGCGAGAAGGAGCTGCAGAATGTGTTGAAACAGCAGGAAGAGAAGATGCTGCAACTCATCGACAAGAGTGGGGAAGTCACGGTGTGTAACGGAGGCCAAGCTGCAACGCCTTGAAGGGTTGGGGGGTTGTTGTTTGCAGGACCCCTTTCAGCATCTTCTTTCCCCCTGCAGAGGCTGAAGGGGGAGATCTCCCAGCTGCAGCGCTCGCTCCAACGTGCGCAGACGGAGACCAAAGTGCTGTGGGAGGAAGTGTGGGGGCAGCAGCCCAAGGTGGATGCTACCTATGTCCAGGAGCGAGTCCAGCTGTGGCAGGAGGTGAGGCTGAGGGGCTACTGGGGCTGTCACCCCTCCAGGGACAGGGACCTCTGCCAGCCCTCACTCCTAGAGCAGGCAACCGGCAGGGAAAGCTCCCACCCCATGGCTCTTGCCCCACAGTGAGCTCTCTTGGTTTTGCAGATGGACAAACTGCGGTGGCTGCTCCTAGAGAAGGAGAATGAGTATCGGCTGCTCTCTGATAAATCCCTGGAGCAGGTACAGGAAGGCCCAGGGGGCTGCCCTCTTCCCAGTCCCCTCTCCCTCCTGCGCTGGTCCCTGCCCAGTTTGGAGACAGGCTCCTAACAGGCATCTCCCACCACAGGTCCGAGAGCTGGAGCAGAGACTGTGTCACACGCAGAAGATGCTAAGGACCCATGAGGAGATGCAGGAGAAGATGAAAGAGGTGAGGTCTGGGGTTCAGGGGAGACCTCGTTGCTCTCTCCAGCTACCTGAAAGGAGGTTGTGGAGAGGAGGGAGCTGGGCTCTTCTCCCAAGTGACAGGGGACAGGACGAGAGGGAATGGCCTCAAGCTCCACCAGGGGAGGGTCAGGCTGGACATTAGGAAAAAATTTTCACAAAAAGGGTCATTGGGCACTGCAACAGGCTGTGCAGGGAGGGGGTTGATTCACCTTCCCTGGAGGTGTTTAAGGGACAGGTGGACGAGGTGCTGAGGGACATGGTTTAGTGATTGATGGGAATGGTTGGACCCGATGATCCGGTGGGTCTCTTCCAACCTGGTGATTCTATGATTCCTAAACCCTGTTGCTAACTGCTGTCCCCAGGTCCTGTCGGCCGTCCCTGAGGTGGCAGTGGCCTGCCAGGAGTTCCCCAGCCTCCTGTGCTACCTGAGCCTGAAACCAGCCAGCAAGGAAGCTGCTGAGCCGCTGCTGCCTGCACCGTGAAACCTTCCTGTTCTTAATTGCTGTAGTTATTTATTCAATAAAAGTTTGATTGGCTTATTACCCTGCCTGGTCTGTGGATGCAGGAAGCTCCTCATGCCCTGGGTGGTGAGAACTCGTCCAGCCTGCTAGGCTGTGCCCTCTGTCTGTCTCAGGGCTGTGCCTACAGCTCCCTCCTCGTCTTGGGTGGGGGCCATGCCCCCCCTTCCCTGGCTTTGCTCTCAGCGAGGAGCTGCCTTCCCCCAGCCTCCCACCTCTCGGCAGCAGCCAGCGTGTGCCCAGGCTGACCCAGCTTCCCTCCCTGGGCCCCCCCAGCTCCTCCTCCTTGCCCTAGATTTCCCTCTGTGCCCCCCTCTTGTGCCTTCCCCCTGCTGAGAGGACCGGCGGACGCATCCTGCACCCTCAGCATGGGGCTGTGCACCACACGCCTGTTGCGTGGGGCTGGTTACCCTCCTCACAGCATCCCCTGGGTCGCAGCAAGTGCTGGGAGCTCTGCCAGCTCCTCGTCCCCTGCTGCTGCGCAGAGGGGTCTCCCTGGGGGTCCTCCCCCCTCTTTCCCTGACAGGGCATCTCCTGTGGGATCCGCTTCCCGGTGTTCCTGACCTCAAGGATGCTCCTCTCACTGTCATGGGGGCCCCGTAACGCTTCCCTCCCCCTGGCACAGCCCAAAATAGCAGCATTCAAACAAGTGTTCTGGTTTTTAATGGCCTCTTTCTCCTGCCGGGAGGGGGGAATCACCTTCCCCTGCCCTCTGCCACCTCCTTGTCACCCTGCTCAGTGAGCTGCTGCGACACCCTGGCTCCTGGCACCTCCATTTACCAACCAGAGGGGTTTGGGCTTGTGCCTTGGTTTCGGGGTGTGTGGGTGGCTCAAGCAGTGCTTGGCATCACCTCCTCCCTGCCACCAGCAGGGCAGACACAGCCCCCTGAGATGTGAGGCTGGCACTGGGGACCCCTCAGCCTCTGGAGGTGTTGGGGACAGACGCGATCCCCTCCCTGGCTGAGGCCTCGCGGGACGGCTGAGCCCTCCTTTTATGGTGGGGATTGAGTAGAAGGCAGCTTGGCTGCTGGCAAGGGGGGACATGGGTGTCCTTATGGGGGGGCCCCCCACCTTGGCCTGGGGGGGCTGTGCTGCTGGGGTTCATCCTCCATGGGGGAGGATGGAGCAGGGGCTGCAGGCAGAGGGTCCCAACCCCATTAGGGGGTGACTCGCTTGGGTCCCTGGCTGGGTGGGGGGTGTCTGAGAGGCATAGGGGTCCCTGGCTATGAAGGGGGGGGACTCAGCTGTGTCCCTGCCTGAGTTGGGGGCACAGAGGGGTGTCTGGGTGGCATGGGGGGGTCCCTGCCTGTGTCTCTGCCTGGGTGGGAGGCACAGTGGAGGTGACTGGGTGGCATGGGAGGGTCCTGTCTGTGACAACAGTGACTCAGCTGGTTCCCTGGTTGGGTTGGAGGCACAGTGGGGTCCCCATCCCAAGGTGACAATAGGGGGGTCCTCAACTCGGGGTGGCACAGAGGGCTACCCATCCCAGGGTGGCACTGGGGTCCCCATCCCTGGGTGGCACAGGAGGGTCTCCATCCTGGGGTGATACAGGAGGGTCCCCATGTTGGGGTGATACCGTGAGCTCCCCATCCTGTGGTGGCACTGGGGTCCTCATCCTGTGGTGGCACAGGAAGGTCCCTATCTTGGGATGACAACAGGAGGGTCCCCATGTTGGGGTGATACCATGAGGTCCCCATTCTGGGGTGACAACAGGAGGGTCCTGACCCCAGGGTGTTACAGAAGGGTCCCTATGTCGAGGTGATACTATGGGGTCCCCATCCTGTGGTGGCACAGGAGGGTCCCCATGTTGGGGTGATACCGAGGGGACCCCATCCCAGGGTGGCACAGGGGGGGGGTCTCCACCCTGGGGTGATACCGAGGGGTCCCCATCCTGTGGTGGCACTGGGGTCCCCATCCCAGAGTGGTACAGGAGGGTCCCCATCTAGGGGTGATACGGAGGGGTCCCCATCCCTGGAGGGCACTGGGGTCCCCATCCCAGGGTAGCACAGACAGGTCCCCATCTAGGGGTGATACCGAGGGGTCCCCATCCCAGGGTAGCACAGACAGGTCCCCATCCCAGGGTGATACCGAGGGGACCCCATCCCAGGGTGGCACAGGGGGGGGTCTCCACCCCGGGGTGATACCGAGGGGACCCCATCCCAGGGTGGCACAGGGGGGGGTCTCCACCCTGGGGTGATACCGAGGGGTCCCCATCCTGTGGTGGCACTGGGGTCCCCATCCCAGAGTGGTACAGGAGGGTCCCCATCCCTGGAGGGCACTGGGGTCCCCATCCCAGGGTAGCACAGACAGGTCCCCATCTAGGGGTGATACCGAGGGGTCCCCATCCCAGGGTGGCACAGGAGGGTCCCCATCCCCATCCCGGGCCGGTGGGGCGGGGCTGGTGGGGGTGGGGTGCTGTGGGGCGTGGCCGGGGGGGGTGGGGGTGGGGGGGCCGGTCCAGCCGGTGCCGCCCCGTCGGTCACGTAGCTCTGCGGCAGCGGCGCCACATTTACCGGGGGAGCGAGCGCACAGCCCGCAGTCCGCAGCACCGCCCGACGGTAACGGCACCGCCACCGGGGACCGGATCGGGCTGGGGGGGTGGTGGGGGGGGGTTAGCATCCCCTCCGGTTGATGCGGGTGAGGTGGTGGGGGGAGCACCCCGGCCCCAGGGACCCCGAGCCTTGGGGACCCCCAGACCCCGTAGTGCTGACCCTCAACTCCATCCTTCCCCAGGTAGAGCCTTTCCCGGGGTATTCCCACCCCCCACCCCCCGCATCCCCATCCCCGGGATATCAACATCCCCCGCATCCCTCCCCCTCCGGGTACCCCAAACCCCGGGTTCTCCAAACCTTGGGTACCCCAAACCTCAAATTTTTCCATCCCTGGGCTCCCTCTTTCCTCTATTCCTGGAGCCTTCCCTCCCCCAATATCCCCATCCCCACTCTCCTCTTACTTGGAACACCCCCCCCTCCCCCCAGGTACCCCAAGCCCCGGGTACCCCAAGCCCTGGGTACCCCAAACCCCGGGTACCCCAAACCTTGGGTCCCCCAAACCTCAAATTTTCCACCCCTGGGCTCCCTCTTTCCTCAGGTCTCTCCATTCCTGGAGCCTTCCCTCCCCCCATATCCCCATTTTGGGGCTATCAACACCCTCCACTCTCGTCTTACTTAGAGCATCCCCCCCGGGTACCCCAAACCCTGGGTACCCCAAACCTTGGTTCCCCCAAATCTCAATTTTTCCACCTCTCAGCTCCCTCCTTCCCCAAGCTTTGCCGCTCCCAGAGTTCCCTCCCCCCATCTCCTCATCCTGAGTCTATCACCACCCTCCTCATCCTCCTCCCCACAGCATCCCCCTCCGGGTACCCCAAACCCTGGGTCCCCCAAACCTCAAATTTTCCCCCCCTGGGCTCCCTCCTTCCCCAAGCTTTGCTGCTCCCAGAGTTTTCCCACCCTCCTGTCTCCTCATCCCTAATCTGTCACCACCCTCCTCATCCTCCTCCCCACAGCATCCCCCTCCGGTTACCCCAAACCCTGAGCACCCCAAGCCCTGAGCACCCCAAGGTGCTCTCTCCTTCCCCAAGCAGAGCAATTCCTACCAAGCCGTGAGCCCCCCCAAGCTCTCTCCTTCCCCAGGCAGAGCAATTCCTACCACGTTTCCACCCTCCCAGGCTCCCCCATCCCCAAACTCTCGCCATCCCTCACCCCCTGGTACCCCCAACCCGGGGTACCCCCTTCCCCAAGCACATCCAGACCCCCCCCTTTTACCCCCCAGCCTTGGGCTTGTGCTTGCTTAAGATGGCTGGGCTGGGCGAGCAGGCAGCAAAATGGCTGGGAGCTCCCCAGCATCCTCCACGCGGCACCGAGAGCGGCTACGCCGGCTCATCCGGATGGGATGGGGGACCCCTCAGGATTGGGGGGGTACGTGATGGGTGGGGGTTGGGGGGCGCGGGCGCGTGACTCAGCTCCCGTCTCGCTCGCAGCCACCATGACGCACCAATACCCTGCGCTGACGGCCGAGCAGAAGAAGGAGCTGTCGGATATCGCCCTGCGCATCGTGGCCCCCGGCAAGGGCATCTTGGCCGCCGATGAGTCCGTAGGTTGGTATCGTGGCGGCGGCGGTTTTCTGTCCTTCTTCTCTCCTTCCCTGTCTTCCCCCCTGTCGAACGGGGGTTCTGTCCCTCTCCATCCCTGTCTCCCCCTGCGCCCGAGGCTGATGGGGCCACCCGGGTGCCCGCAGGGAGCATGGCCAAGCGCCTCAACCAGATCGGGGTGGAGAACACGGAGGAGAATCGCCGGCTCTACCGCCAGATCCTCTTCAGCGCCGACAGCCGGGTGAAGAAGTGCATCGGGGGCGTCATCTTCTTCCACGAGACCATGTACCAGAAGGCCGACGACGGCACCCCCTTCGTGCAGATGATCAAGGACAAGGGCATCGTCGTGGGCATCAAGGTGGGGGGGGGTTTGGGAGGTGCCGAGGGGGCACGGAAGGTGCTGGGGGGACGATCCAGTGGGTTCATGAGGTGGCGAGGGGGCACGGAAGGTGCTGGGGGAACAATCTGGTGGGTTCATGAGGTGCTGAGGGGGCACGGAAGGTGCTGGGGGAACAATCTGGGGGGTTTGGGAGGTGCCGAGGGGGCACGGAAGGTGCTGGGGGGACGATCTGGTGGGTTCACGAGGTGCCGAGGGGGCACGGAAGGTGCTGGGGGGATGATCCGGTGGGTTCATGAGGTGCCTAGGGGGCACGGAAGGTGCTGGGGGAACCATCTGGTGGGTTCATGAGGTGCCGAGGGGGCACGGAAGGTGCTGGGGGAACCATCCGGTGGGTTCATGAGGTGCCGAGGGGGCACGGAAGGTGCTGGGAGGATGCGCTCAGCACCACATTCCCTTCCATAGGTGGACAAGGGGGTTGTGCCACTGGCTGGGACGGATGGCGAGACCACCACACAGGGTAGGTGGATGATCTTCAAGGTCTTTTCTGAGGTTCTGGAATTGGGAGCGAGTGGGTTGGGGGGACCTGTGGGCTTTGGGGGCAGCCATGGGCTTTGGGGGCAGCCATGGGCTTTGTGGGGAGCCGTCCATGGGCTTTGGGCCTGATGTGCTGCCCCGGCAGGTCTGGATGGTCTGTCGGAGCGCTGTGCCCAGTACAAGAAGGACGGTGCCGACTTCGCCAAGTGGCGCTGCGTGCTGAAGATCAGCGACAACACCCCCTCGGCCCTCGCCATCATGGAGAACGCCAATGTCCTGGCCCGCTATGCCAGCATCTGCCAGCAGGTACGTCGCTGTGGCCGGGCATCGCCCCACTGACCATGAGCCAGCAGTGTGCCCAGGTGACCAAAAAGGCCAAGGGCATCCTGGCTTGGATCAGAAATGGTGTGACCAGCAGGGCCAGGGAGGTTATTCTCCCTCTGGACTCAGCACTGGGGAGGCCACTCCTTGAATCCTGTGTTCAGTTGTGGGCCCCTCAGCACAAGAAGGATGTTGAGGCTCTGGAGAGAGTCCAGAGAAGAGTAACGAAGCTGGGGAAGGGGCTGGAGAACAGGCCCTATGAGGAGAGGCTGAGAGAGCTGGGGGTGTTTATCCTGTAGAAGAGGAGGCTGAGAGGAGACCTCATTACTCTCTACAACTACCTGAAAGGAGGTTGTAGAGAGGAGGGAGCTGGGCTCTTCTCCCAAGTGACAGGGGACAGGACAAGAGGGAATGGCCTCAAGCTCCACCAGGGGAGATTTAGGCTGGAGATTAGGAGGAAGTTTTTCACACAGAGGGTCATTGGGCATTGGACTAGGCTGCCCAGGGAGGTGGTTGATTCCCCTTCCCTGGAGGTGTTTAAAGGACGGGTGGATGAGGTCTTGAGGGACATGGTTTAGTGTTTGATAGGAATGGTTGGACTCGATGATCCGATGGGTCCCTTCCAACCTGGTTGTTCTATGATTCTATGATTCATAGCACGGCTGTTGAACACCAACAAGCCATGGGGCTGGGCATCAACCTTTGGGCTTGGGGACACCTTGTGTGGATGGGCATCGACCTCCAGGACCAGGCGTTGCCCCCCAGGATGGGCATCACCCCTGGGATGGGGCTGGGCATGGAATCATAGAATCGTCAGGTTGGAAGAGATCCACTGGATCATCAAATCCAACCATTCCAAACATGCACATTGCTCCATGGAGACCTTACGGAGTTGGGCATCACCTCATGGGGCTGAGCATCCCCCCCGCCCAGGTCTAGACCATGACCCCTGTTGCCATGGGGATACCCGGGGATGTCCCCATGACGGCATCTGCCTGGTGTTTGCAGAACGGCATCGTGCCCATCGTGGAGCCGGAGATCCTGCCCGATGGTGACCATGACCTCAAGCGGTGCCAGTACGTGACGGAGAAGGTGAGTGGTGGGGTGGGCAGGGGGGCGGGCACCGTGTCACCCCGTGCCAGGGGACTCCACGCTGCGTGTCCCCTCCAGGTGCTGGCAGCTGTCTACAAGGCCCTGAGCGACCACCACGTCTACCTGGAGGGGACGCTGCTGAAGCCCAACATGGTCACCCCTGGGCACTCTTGCCCCACCAAGTACAGCCCCGAGGAGATCGCCATGGCCACCGTCACCGCCCTGCGCCGCACTGTGCCCCCGGCCGTGCCAGGTACCGTCGCCAGCACATGGTGGCGACCAGGACGGGGACATCCCATAGAATCATAGAATCATAGAACAACCAGGTTGGAAGGGACCCATCGGATCTTCTAGTCCAACCATTCCTATCTAACACTAAACCAAGTCCCTCAAGACCTCATCCACCCGTCCCTTAAACACCTCCAGGGAAGGGGAATCAACCACCTCCCTGGGCAGCCTATTCCAATGCCCAATGACCCTTTCTGTGAAAAACTTCCTCCTAATCTCCAGCCTAAATCTCCCCTGGTGGAGCTTGAGGCCATTCCCTCTTGTCCTGTCCCCTGTCACTTGGGAGAAGAGTCCAGTTCCCTCCTCTCCACAACCTCCTTTCAGGTAGTTGGAGAGAGTAATGAGGTCTCCTCTCAGCCTCCTCTTCTCCAGGATAAACCCCCCCAGCTCTCTCAGCTGCTCCTCATAGGGCCTGTTCTCCAGCCCCTTCACCAGCCTCGTCGCTCCCATGGAACCCCTGGTGCCATAACCCCACTCTCCGCAGGTGTCACCTTCCTGTCCGGGGGTCAGAGCGAGGAGGAGGCCTCCATCAACCTCAACGCCATCAACACGTGCCCCCTGATGCGGCCGTGGGCCCTCACCTTCTCGTACGGGCGGGCGCTGCAGGCGTCGGCGCTCAACGCCTGGCGCGGTCAGAGGGACAATGCCGACGCTGCCACCGAGGAGTTCGTCAAGCGCGCAGAGGTGATGGGGATGGGCCTCCCTGCTGGAGAGGGGGCTTGAGGGACACATCTCGTGGAGATGGTCCCTGGAGGAGAGGAGTCCTGAAGGCCACGTTCCATGGGGATAGTCCCTATAGGAGAGAGGTCTTGAGAGCCATGTCTCTTGGGGATGGTCCTTGTAGGAGAGGGGTCTTGAGGGACATGTCCCATGGAGATGGTTGTTGTAGGAGAGGGGTCTTGAGGGACACATCCCATGGACATGGTCCCTGTAGGAGAGGGGTCCTGAGGGACACGTCCCATGGAGATGGTCCCTGGAGGAGAGGAGTCCTGAAGGCCACGTTCCATGGGGATAGTCCCTATAGGAGAGGGGTCTTGAGGACCACATCCCATGGAGATGGTTGTTGTAGGAGAAGGGTCTTGAGGGACACGTCCCATGGACATGGTCCCTATAGGAGAAGGGTCTTGAAGGATATGTCCCATGGAGATGGTCCCTATAGGAGAAGGGTCTTGAGGGACACATCCCATGGACATGGTCCCTATGGGAGAAGGGTCTTGAGGGCAATTTCCCATGGAGATGGTCCCTGTCAGAGAGGGATCCTGAGGGCCATGGCCCGCAGGGTGATGGGACACACCAAGTGCTGTCACCTGAAGGCCAAGACATGGTCCCTGTAGAAGGGACACTGAGGACTCTCCCTATGGGATGGGGGTCAGAGAGGGCCCTGTCCCAAGAGGACCGAGGGGGACGCTAGGTCCCTGTGGGATGAGCTCTGCTCACTAGGGTGACCTTGAGGCCTCTGTCCCTGTGGGATGAGGGATAACGAGGGACACCAGAAGTTGTGGCCATGAGATGGGGACACCGAGGGCACTGTCCCCACGGGGTGGGGATGCCACAAGGGGTACAGAGGGTTGTGCCCATGAGATAGGGACACTGAGGGCTCTGTCCCTGTGGGATGAGTGATAACGAGGGACACCAGAAGTTGTGTCCATGAGATGGGGACACCAAGGGCACTGTCCCCACGGGGTGGGGATGCCACAAGGGGTGCAGAGGGTTGTGCCCATGAGATGGGGACACTGAGGGCTCTGTCCCTGTGGGATGAGGATGCCAGGGGCACAGAGGCCACTGAGAGCCATGTCCCCAGGAGAAGGGGGACCCCCAAAGCCGTGTTCCCTGGGTGGGGGTGTCACTGACCGTCTCCTCTCCCTGCAGGTGAATGGGCTGGCAGCGCTGGGCAAGTACGAGGGCAGCGGGGACGACTCGGGGGCAGCCGGGCAGTCCCTCTACGTGGCCAACCACGCGTACTGAGCCCCCCAGTACCCCCTCAGCCCCCTCCCCGCCACCGCTCACACCCCGCTTCACCCCAGCCACCCCGGGGAGGCCGAGGGTAGCCAGCCCCACGCGCCGTACGTCACTTGGGGAGGGGGGGGGCAGGTTTCTGACCCCCAAAAGGAGACCCCCCTCCTTGGCTCTCTCTGTGGTGTGTGTATTGGGGGGCTCTGGACAGGCCTTGGGGGGCAGGATGGGAGGCCTGGGGGTGCCCCTGCTCTGCCGTAGCTTCGCAGTCCCGGTCGCTGCCGCCCTTGGGGCGCCTGTGTCGTGTTTGCCGTGTGCACCCCGTGTACCAAATAGCCTAACAACGAATAAACGGTAGAGACAGCGCCGTGACGCCTCCTCCTTCACCCCATAGCCCAGGCTGCCCCATAACCATCCCCACTGCCGCAATGAGCTGTGTCTGGTCTCAGCCCTCCCACACCCACCATGGGGCCAGCCTGGGCTAACCCATTCCTACTGCAGCATTGCAGCATCACTCACTGCTGTAATGAATTGTGTCCAGTCTCAGCTCAGCCACTGTGGGTGCTGAGCATCACTCACTGCTGCACTGAGCTGAGTCTGGTCTCGGCTCTCCCACACCCACTGTGGGGCCATCCTGGGCTGCCCCATCCTCATTTCACTATAGTGTGGAGCATCGTTCACTGCTGCAATGAGCTGTGTCAGGTCTCAGCCCATCTACACCCACTGTGGGTCCATCCAGGGCTACCCCATCCCCGTCTCACTGCTGCAATGAGCTGTGTCCAGTCTCAGCCCACCTGCACCCACTGTAGGGCCATACTGGGCTGCCCCATCCTCATTTCACTATAGTGTGGAGCATCGTTCACTGCTGCAATGAGTTGTGTCTGGTCTCAGCCCTCCCACACCCACCATGGGGCCAGCCTGGGCTGCCCCATTCCCACTGCAGCATTGCAGCATCACTCACTGCTGTAATAAATTGTGCCTGGTCTCAGCTCACATCCACTGTGTGGGTCCATTCTGGGCTACCCCATCCCCGTCTCACTGCTGGAATGAGCTGTGTCAGGTCTCAGCCCATCTACACCCACTGTGGGGCCATCCTGGGCTGCCCCATCCTCATTTCACTATAGTGTGGAGCATTGCTCACTGCTGCAATGAGTTGTTTCCAGTCTCAGCTCAGCCACTGTGGGTGCTGAGCATCGCTCACTGCTGCACTGATTTGTGTCTGGTCTCAGCCCACCCACACCCACCGTGGGGCCAGCCCGGGCTGCCCCATCCCCATCTCACTGCTGCAATGAGCTGTGTCTGGTCTCAGCCCATACCCACAGCGGGTGCTGAGCATCGCCCACTCCTGCACTGAGTTGTGCCTGGTCTCAGCTCCCCCCGCGCTCTGATTGGCTCCGTCGCTCCTGCTCCTCGATCATTGGCTGCCTCGGGGAGCGCGAGGCGCTGATTGGATAATCCGGCGATGGCCCCGCCCCCGTCCCGCCCTCTCCCGGAAGTGAAGATGGCGGCGGCGGCGGCGCTGGCGGCGGATGAAGCAGGTATTGGTATCGCCCGCTGTGCCCCAGCCGCGCTCTGTGCCTCTGTCCCTGCCCCGGGGAGAGGCCCTTGTCCCCTTCCCGACCTCCTGCTCGCCCTCAGGGACCTGGGCCAGTGCTGAGCCCGGTCCTGGTACCAAGCACTAGCCTCTGTCCCCTCCCTAGTGCTAAGCTCAGTCCCCTGTCCCCTCCCTGGTCATGGTGCTGAGCTCAGTCCCCAGTCCCCTGGCCCCTCACTGGTGCCAAACTCTGTCCCCAGTACCCTGTCCCCTCCTCATCACAGTGCTGAGCTCTGTCCCCTGTCCCTTCCCTGATCCTGGTGCTGAGCTCTGTCCCCAGTCCCCTGTCCCCTCTCCAGTCACAGTGCTGAGCTCAGTCCCCAGTGCCCTGTCCCCTCCCTGGTGCCAAACTCTGTCCCCTGTCCCCTCCCTGATTCTGGTGCTGAGTTCTGTCCCCAGTCCCCTATCCCCTCACTGGTGCCAAATTCTCCCCAGTCCCCTGTCCCCTCCCTGGTCACGGTGCTGAGCTCTGTCCCCTCCCTGATCCTGGTGCTGAGCTCTGTCCCCAGTCCCCTGTCCCCTCCCTGGTCACGGTGCTGAGTTCTGTCCCCAGTCCCCTGTCCCCTTCCTGGTGCCAAACTCTCTCCCCAGTCCCCTCCCTGGTCACAGTACTAAGCTCAGTCCCCTGTCCCCTCCCTGGTGCCAAACTCTGTCCTCAGTCCCCTGTCCCCACTCCAGTCACAGTGCTGAGCTCAGTCCCCTCTCCCCTCCCTGGTGCCAAACTCTGTCCCCAGTCCCCTCCCAGTCACAGTGCTGAGCTCTGTCCCCACAGAGCGGGCACGAGGCCGCCGAGCCGCCCTGTCCTTCGCCACCATCGCGGTGGTGCTGGGGCTGCCGCTGTGGTGGAAAACAACGGAGACGTACCGTGCCACGCTACCCTATGCTGACATCGAGGAGCTGGGCCGGCTGCCGGTGAGCGCTGAGGGCTGGGGACATGGGGCAGGGGTCCCAGGCTTGGGGCTGACACCGCTGCTCAGTTCCAGCTGGTTGTCCCTGTCACCGTTATCTTCATGCCGGGGTCGGTGCCGGAGGACCTGCCGAAGCCGCTGCCGTTCAGGGATGTGCAGGAGATGGAGATGCCTGTCAACTGTGAGAGACCCGTGTGTCTGTCCCTGTCCTTCTCTCCCTCCTGGTGGCCTTGCCCATCCCCCAGGAATCCTGCCTGCCAGCAGCTTGTCTCCCTGTCACCCCAAACCCATGTCCACGAGCATCGTCCCCTCCTGAGCAGCAGGGTCCCCATGGTGCCACAGGGAAGAGACCAGCTCCTGTCCCCTTGGAGGGTGGGAAGTGCCCCGGGTGCCGTGTGTGGCTACAGGACCTTGTGGCTTGTGTCCCCGTGGGGCTGTCCCTTGTCCCTCTTAGCTCTGACGAAGGGGCCGGGATGAGCCGATTCACTCAGCCTTTTTCTCCTGGCAGTGAGAACCAGCATCACGTCCCGTTACGAGATGTTCTATCGCAGCACCACGGCTCAGGAGGAGGCAGCGCTGGCTGCGGCTACTGCCAGAGGTGTGGGGATGAGGGATTGTGGTGGCTGTGGGAGCTCTGTGGGGAGCAGGCTCCTCTTTTGGAGGCTGGTTCTGCAGAGAGCTTGGGTTTTGGGGCATCTCTGGGCAGAGTCCAATGGGATGTGGTTTAACGCGGCCAAATGCCACGTCCTGCACTTGAGGCACAACAACCCTATGCAGAGCTACAGACTGGGAGAAGCCTGGCTGGAAAACTGCCAGGAGGAGAGGGACCTGGCGGTGTTGGTTGACAGCGACTGACCATGAGCCAACAGTGGCCCAGGTGGCCAAGAAGGCCAATGGCATCCTGGCTTGGATCAGAAATGGAGTGACCAGCAGGGCCAGGGAGGTGATTCTCCCTCTGGACTCAGCACTGGTGAGACCGCTCCTTGAATCCTGTGGTTCAGTTGTGGGCCCCTCAGCACAAGAAGGATGTTGAGGCTCTGGAGCGAGTCCAGAGAAGAGCAACGAAGCTGGTGAAGGGGCTGGAGAACAGGCCCTGTGAGGAGCGTCTGAGAGAGCTGGGGGTGTTTATCCTGGAGAAGAGGAGGCTGAGAGGAGACCTCATTGCTCTCTACAACTCCCTGAAAGGAGGTTGTAGAGAGGAGGGAGCTGGGCTCTTCTCCCAAGTGCCAGGGGACAGGACGAGAGGGAATGGCCTCAGGCTCTGCCAGGGGAGATTTAGGCTGGAGATTAGGAGGAAGTTTTTCACACAGAGGGTCATTGGGCATTGGACTAGGCTGCCCAGGGAGGTGGTTGATTCACCTTCCCTGGAGGTGTTTAAGGGACAGGTGGATGAGGTCTTGAGGGACTTGGTTTAGTGTTTGATAGGAATGGTTGGACTCGATGATCCGATGGGTCTCTTCCAACCTGGTTGTTCTATGATTCTATCTCAGGGTGGGATGGGGACTGGAGCGAGATTCCCAACCCTGCTCACGCTTCCATCTTCCACAGAGGCTGACGCTGTTCTGCAGCCGCTGCAGGACGCCTCGCTGGGCTCTCTGGCGGTGTATGTGGTCCCTGAGGCCTCCTCTCTCCTGCCTCAGGTAGGGAGCAGCACCTTTTGGTGGCAACCTCTGCCTTCTTCCCGCTTTGGAGGTGCCCTGGGGGAGGACTCCATGCCCAGGCGGCCGCGGGTGGCACCGAGCTGTTCTCCAGCGTGATGGCAGGAACTGATCCTGCTCCCAGCCCTCACCCCTGCCCCTTCCACAGGGCGTCAGCGTCTACATGGGGAAGCACCGCAGTGCCCTGCTGAGGGCTGGGGGAAGCCTGGCCGCCCTCCGCAGCCGCCTACGGCAGCTCACGCAGCTGATGTCCTTCACGGCCAGCTCTGTCACCACCTCCCTCTCAGACCGTGTGGCTGATGGTCACCTCGGCCCCGATGCCAGGCGGCACTTGAAATCCAGCCTGGGTATGGATGAGCTTCCCTCACTCAGGGAATACCTGGTGGCTCTGGGGGAGATGCTGTTCCTGTAACATTTGATAGGAATGGTTGGACTAGAAGATCCGATGGGTCCCTTCCAACCTGGTTGTTCTATGATTCTATGATTCTGTGATCCCTGGGTGTCTTCTAGGGTCTTCCCTTCACCCTTGGTGGTTGTTCTGGGCCAAGATCAGTGCTGCGATTGCTGTGTGTTTGGGATGGGTCAAAACCTTATGATGGAGAGGGCTGGGAGAGAGAGAAACAGGTCCTACTGCTCTTGGGATCTCTGTCATCACCTTGGTGGTGGCCGTGCCTCACCGACTATGGCTCTGTGGCAGGGTACGAGATCACCTTCAGCCTGCTGAACCCCGACCCCAAGTCTCACGCCGTGGAGTGGGACATCGAGGACGCCGTCAGCCGCTACGTGCAGCCTGTCCTGGACAAACTGAGCTTGCTGGCCAACTTCTCGGTTGACTCGCAGGTAAGGGCTGGTAGGATTGATGGAGGGAGCCCAGCCCTGGCCTTCCCGAGTGCCCCGGAATACGGGACACGGTTCTCTGCTGGCAACACCTTTGTGGTGTGTGCCTGCAGATCCTGTACTATGCCGTCCTCGGAGTGACACCGCGCTTTGACAAGGCATCCTCCAGCTTCCTCCTGAGCGCCCACAGCCTCCCGCACGTCATCAACCCCGTGGAGGCCAGGCTGGGTGAGCTCTGTGCCCTGTGCCCCATCCCTCCCTGCCAGCCTCAGATGGGAGTGAGATGACTGAGTTTTGTGTGGGAGCTTTGCTGTGGGTTTGCTGGGGAAGGAGGAGTGGGACTGGGCTCTGCTGGGTCTGCCCAGGGAGGTGGTTGAGCCGCCTTCCCTGGAGGTGTTTAAGGGGAGACTGAGAGGAGACCTTGTTGCTCTCTGCAACTACCTGAAAGGAGGTTGTGGAGGGGAGGGAGCTGGGCTCTTCTCCCAAGGGACAGGGGACAGGACGAGAGGGAATGGCCTCAAGTTCCGCCAGGGGAGATTTAGGCTAGAGATGAGGAGGGGGTTTTTCACACAGAGGGTCATTGGGCATTGGAATAGGCTGCCCAGGGACGTGGTTGAGTCACCTTCCACCTAGAGGGGTGGTTGATTCACCTTCCCCTCTGGCAGCCACACTTCAGGCTTTGAATGCGTTTGAAGAGTTTATTTGTGTCTTCTCCCCACCCCAGGCTGTTCAGAGCACCTTAAATGAAGAGATAAGGGATGAGCATGGAAGCGGAGTTTGTTTTTTAACTGTGTCATGGGGTGTTTAGCCTGGAGAAGAGGAGGCTGAGGGGAGACCTCATTGCTCTCTATGATTACCTGAAAGGAGGTTGTGGAGAGGAGGGAGCTGGGCTCTTCTCCCAAGGGACAGGGGACAGGACAAGAGGGAATGGCCTCAAGATCCACCAGGGGAGAGTCAGGCTGGACGTTAGGAAAAAGTATTTCACGGAAAGGGTCACTGGGCACTGGCAGAGGCTGCCCAGGGAGCGGGTTGAGTCACCTTCCCTGGAGGGGTTTAAGGGACGAGGGTGGACAAGGTGCTGAGGAACATGGGTTAGTGGTTGATAGGAATGGTTGGACTTGGTGGGTCTCTTCCAACCTGGTTCTATGATTCTATGATCTCCTCACCCTGTCCCTGCCAGCTCTGTGACTCTGTTCTGCTGCAGGCTCCAGTGCTGCTTCGCTCTACCCCGTGCTGAACTTCCTCCTGTACGTACCGGAGCGTTCCCACTCTCCTCTGTACATCCAGGACAAGGACGGAGCCCCAGTGAGCACCAACGCCTTCCACAGCCTCCGCTGGGGTGGCATCATGGTACGGTGTGGGGGACCCTGGTGCTGCCTCCCTGTCCCTGCCAGCTCCAGACTCTGTCTGTGCCGCACTGACACGTTCTCCTGCAGATTTACAACGTCGAAGCCCCCGCTTCTCCCCAGCCCTCCCTCCCGCTGCACGTCAACGTGGACATGGTGCGAGTGATGGAAGTTTTCCTGGCCCAGCTCCGGTGAGGGTGTGCTCTTCCTTCCCTGGGTTTCCATGTGCTCTCCTGGGAATCGATGGGGTCAGAGCAGGTTCTTTTGCTCCTCTGTAGCCTCTGGAAGGCTGAGAGTGGCTTTTCACGGCCTTGGAGGTGCTGAGCACTGTCTGGTGCTGCTCTCCGGCTAGGGATCATAGAATCGTAGAACAAACAGGTTGGAAGAGACCCATCAGATCATCGAGTCCAACCATTCCTATCAAACACTAACCCATGTCCCTCAGGACCTCATCCACCCGTCCCTTAAACACCTCCAGGGAAGGTGAATCAACCACCTCCCTGGGCAGCCTAGTCCAATGCCCAATGACCCTTTCTGTGAAAAACTTCCTCCTAATCTCTAGCCTAAATCTCCCCTGGTGGAGCTTGAGGCCATTCCCTCTTGTCCTGTCCCCTGTCCCTTGGGAGAAGAGCCCAACTCCCTCCTCTCTACAACCTCCTTTCAGGTAGTTGTAGAGAGTAATGAGGTCTCCTCTCAGCCTCCTCTTCTCCAGGATAAACGCCCCCGCCAGCTCTCTCAGCCGCTCCTCATAGGGCCTGTTCTCCAGACCCTTCACCAGCTTCATTGCTCTTCTCTGGACTCGCTCCAGAGCCTCAACATCCTTCTTGTGGTGAGGGGCCCACAACTGAACACAGGATTCAAGGAGCGGCCTCACCAGTGCTGAGTCCAGAGGGAGATTCTCCTCCCTGGCCCTGCTGGTCACACCATTTCTGATCCAAGCCAGGATGCCCTTGGCCTTCTTGGCCACCTGGGCACACTGCTGCCTCATGGTCAGTCGGCAGTCGACCAACACCGCCAGGTCCCTCTCCTCCTGGCAGTTTTCCAGCCAGACTTCTCCCATGGCTGGCCTGTATCCCATCTCCTGAGGTGGGAGGCTTCTCCTATCCTGCCCCATGTCCAGGAGGCACAGTTGAGCCTTTCCAGGACTGGGTACACCAGAGAAGGGGAAGAGTGAGGAGCGCATGAGGGACCACAGGCTTGTGATGTGAGCTCGGACCTTCCCCTCTGCTCTCAGGTTGCTGTTTGGGTTGTCTCGGGAGAACCTGCCCCCCGAGTTCCTGCTGGAGAGCCCAGGGAACGAGGGCCTGGCTGACTGGGAGCTGGACCGCCTGCTCTGGGCCCACACTGTGGAGAACATCGCCACCGTGTCCACTACCTTGACCTCGCTGGCCCAGCTGCTGGATAAGATCGGGAACATTGTCATCAAAGACGATGTTGCCTCTGAGGTAGGGCAGGGGTCCTGGGCTGGGGAGGGGCCTGATGTCACCGTCGCTGCACGGACCATGAGCTCTTGTTGGTGTGGAGTGTCATCTCCAGGCTTGTTTCTGTCTCCTCGCTGGCCAGGGACTGACTGTTTGTGGTGTTCCCTCGCAGGTCTACCGAGCAGTGGCCACAGCGCAAAGCGCCGTGGCTGAGCTGGCCAGGGGCCGCCTGCACTCGGCTTTCCAGGCCAGCAAGGAGGCTGTCACCTCCTCGGAGAAGGCCTTCTTTGACCCGTCTCTCCTCCATCTCCTCTACTTCCCCGACGACCAGAAATTTGCCATCTACATCCCTCTCTTCCTGCCCATGGCCGTCCCCATCCTCCTGTCCTTGGCCAAGATCGCCCGGGAGGCCAGGCAGCGCAAGAAGGAGCCCACCAAGATGGACTGAACCCTTTGTGGTGCTGCCCTGCCGCACGGCTAGGGTTGTCCTACCTCGTGGAGTGCGTCGGCATCATGGACCTGTGGCTCCAGAAGGTGCCCCAAGGGTGGTATTGGAGCCAGACCCAGCAGCTCAGCTCAGCTCAGCCAAGGTGCCAAATGGGAAGAGAGGCTGCTTTGAGCGGGTGGGAGAGGCTCTCAGTCTGGGGGCCGAGACCTCCGCTCAGCGATGCTGAAGTCTGAGAGGAGGGAGAGAGCTCCCTGCGTGGCCTACACTGTATTTGGATCAAGCTGCTGTGTAAATAAAGAATGACCCCAACTGCACGGGGCTGGGTGGGACCTCCCCTGTGCTGCTCTTTGCCCTCTGGGGGTGGCCCTGCCCCCCCCCTTGCCGGCCCCTGCGTCCCCCACTGCTTTGATGGGGTCTGGCTCCTGTCTTATGGGTTGTAGGGGGCAGCTCTTGGGGGAATCTGTCACTTGCGGTGATGGGAGTGGGAGCAGAGCCTCCTGGGGACAGTGACACCACCTTGGGGTGTCCAGTTTCTGAGCTCACAGCCCAGAAAGCCACCTGTGACCTGGGCTGTGGCTGAAGCGGTGGGATCAGCAGGGTGAGGGAGGGGGTTCTGCCCCTCTGCTCCACGCAGGAAGGACATGGAATCATAGAATCATAGAACAACCAGGTTGGAAGGGACCCATTGGATCATTGAGTCCAACCATTCCTATCAAACACTAACCCATGTCCCTCAGCACCTCATCTACCCGTCCCTTAAACACCTCCAGGGAAGGGGAATCAACCACCTCCCTGGGCCTCTGCCAGTGCCCAATGACTTCCTCCTAATCTCCAGCCTAAAGCTCCCCTGGCAGAGCTTGAGGCCATTCCCTCTTGTCCTGTCCCCTGTCCCTTGGGAGAAGAGCCCAGCTCCCTCCTCTCCACAACCTCCTTTCAGGTAGTTGTAGAGAGTAATGAGGTCTCCTCTCAGCCTCCTCTTCTCTAGGCTAAACACCCCCAGCTCTCTCAGCTGCTCCTCATAGGGCCTGTTCTCCAGCCCCTTCCCCAGCCTTGTTCCTCTTCTCTGGACTCGCTCCAGAGCCCTTGGAGCTCTTGGAGAGTCCAGAGGAGGCCATGGAGATGATCTGAGGGCTGGAGCACCTCCTGTATGAGGAGAGGCTGAGAGAGTTTGGGGTTCAGCCTAGAGAAGGCTGCAAGGAGACCTTAGAGCAGCTCCCAGTGCTGAAAGGGGCTCCAGGAGAGCTGGGGAGGGGCTGTTGATGAGGGAGGGCAGGGATAGGATGAGGGGGAATGGTTTTCAGCTGCAAGAGGGAAGACTGAGATGGGATTTTGGGGAAGAAATGTGAGTGTGGGGAGGCCCTGGAACAGGTTACCCAGAGCAGGGGTGCGTTCAGAGGCCGCACGCTGGGAGCTCCTGCGCGGGCAGTGTCCTGAAGGCCTTGTTGAGGAAAGGTGAGCTGGCACCCACTGCCTGGGGGCTGGAGGGGCCTCTATATGGGGGTTGCTCTGTCCTGTATGCCCTAGAGAAGAGAAGGCCCCAAGGGAGAACCTACAGCAGCTTCCAGCACTGAAAGGGCCTCCAGGAAAGCTGCGGAAGGGCTCTTGATCGAGGAAGGCAGGGATGGGATGAGGGGGAACAGTTTTCAGCTGCAAGAGGGGAGATTGAGATGAGATCTTGGGCAGAAATGTTTTGCTGTGAGGGTGGGGAGGCCCTTGCCTGGGTTACCCAGAGCAGGAGTGGCTGCCCCATCCCTGGAGGGGTTCAAGGGCAGGTTGGATGGGGCTTGGAGCCCCTGATCCAGTGGGAGGTGTCCCTTGCTAGGGGCTGGATAGGTTTTGGGGTGGCTGCCCCATCCCTGGAGAGGTTCAAGGGCAGGTTGGATGTGGCTTGGAGCCCCTGAGCCAGTGGGAGGTGTCCCTGCCCAGGGCAGGGGTGGCTGCCCCATCCCTGGAGGGGTTGAAGGGCAGGTTGGATGGGGCTTGGAGCCCCTGAGCCAGTGGGAGTTGACCCTTCCTAGGGGCTGGCTAGGTTTTGGGGTCCCTCCCGGTGTGTCCCCCTCCCTCTGGCGGGGCGGGGCGGGGGGCGGTCCGGGGGCGGCGCTGCGGGTCCCCGGGGGTTGTCGGGGACGCGCTCGGGGCCGCTCACAGCGTCGGTGGCGGCTGTTGGGAGATGAAGGTGAAGAAGAGCGGCGGAGCCGGGGCCGGGGGGGCTGGGGGGGCTGGGGCTGCGGCGGCATCACGCACCGAGGAGGAGCTGGGGAGGAAAGGGCTGATCGGCCCCGACGATGTGCTGGGGCTGCAGAGAGTCACCAGCGGTGAGTACCGGGGCTGGGGGGGGTGAGGGGGAGGGGGCACAGAGCCTTCTAGGGCTGCCCAGGGCAGCCACACACCGTCCTTCCTTCCTCCATCCCCGCGGGGAGAGGAGCAGGGATGCGGGGATGAGGATGCTCCGGGCTCTGGGTACCACTTAGGGGCTGGGGGGGCGAGGGGGAGGGGGCACAGAGCCTTCTAGGGCTGCCCAGGGCAGCCACACACCGTCCATCCTTCCCCTTCTGCCGCAGGGATGCGGGAGAGCAGGGGCAGCCCCGGGGATGAGGATGCTGAGGGGTCTGGGTACCACTTAGGGGCTAGGGCACGGGTTGGGGGGACAGGGGATGGGGATGCAGCACCCACTCCTGCCAGGGATGCAGCTCTCCTGGGACCAGGAGTGCAGTCCAGGTCCCCCCAGGGATGCAGCTCTCCCCCCTCGCCCCAGGGATGTCTCCCCCCTGCCCATTCCAGGAGTGCAGTCCAATTCCCCTTAGGGATGCAGCCCCTGCTCCTTCCAGGGATGCAATCCCCTTCTCCCCAGAGATTTAACCCCCTCCCCACCCCATGCCAGGGTTGTAGCCCCCACTCCTTCCAAGGATGCAGTATACCTCTTCCCAAAGATGTAGCCCCAACCTCCCCCCCATCCCAGGGATGCAGCCCCCACTCCTTCCAGGGATGCAATCCCCCTCTTCCCAGAGATGTAGGCCCCCCCATCCCAGGGATGCAGCCCCCACTCCCCAGAGATGTACCCCCCCCATCCCAGGGATGCAGCCCTCCTGGGACCAGGAGTGCAGTCCAGTTCCCCCCAGGGATGCAGCTCCCCCTCCTCGCCCCAGGGATGTTGCCCTCCTGCCCATTCCAGGGGTGCAGTCCAGCTCCCCCCAGGGATGCAGCCCCTCCTCCTTCCAGGGATGCAATCCCCCTCTCCCCAGAGATGTACCCCCCACCCCATCCCATCCCAGGGATGCAGCCCCCACTCCCCAGAGATGTACCCCCCCCATCCCAGGGATGCAGCCCTCCTCGGACCAGGAGTGCAGTCCAGTTCCCCCCAGCTCCCCCATCCTTCCAGGGATGCAATCCCCCTCTCCCCAGAGATGTAAACCTACCCCTCCCATCCCAGGGATGCAGCCCCTACTCCTTGCAGGGATGCAATCCCCCTCTCCCCAGAGATTGTAGCCCCCCCTACCCCATCCCAGGGATGCAACCCCTACTTCTTCCAGGGACGCAATCCCCCTCTTCCCAGAGATGTACCCCCCCTCACCCCATCCCAGGGATGCAGCCCCAACTCCTTGCAGGGATGCAGTTCCCCTCTTCCCAGAGATGTAGCTCCCTTCTCTCCTAGGGATGCAACCCCATCCTCTCCTTCTCAGGGTTGCAACCCCCCACTCCTTCCAGGGATGCGGTATCCCTCTTCCCAAAGATGCAGCTCCCTTCCCTCCTAGGGATGCAGCCCCCTCCCCTCCTTCTCAGGGTTGCAGCTCTCACTCCTTGCAGGGATGCAGTCCCCCTCTTCCCAAAGATGCAGCCCCCTCCCCTCCTTCCCAGGGATGCAGCCCCCTATAGACCCATCCTACAGCCCCCCCCAGTATAGCTTTTGAGAGCATCCTCGGGGGACGGTGGGCACAGGAGCGTGCGGGCTGGAGGGTTTGTTGTGCTTGGCAGAGCAGCTCGGTTGGGACCAGAGGGCCACCTGTGCAGTGGTGGTGGCTGCGTTGGACCCGTCACGATTGCAGCGACGCCGGCTGTGAGCCTCATCGCTGCGTCTGGGGGTGTCCTGCCCTGCTGCCCCCTAAAAAGCCTTTTCTTTCACATCATGGGAGCTCTGGGTCATCTCCTTGCAGGCAGCAGGTTGGACGTGGAGGAGAGGAGGTGGGTGGCTGGTTGTGCTCCTCTTGGCCTCCGAGCGCTCTGCTGTGTGGCATCAGAGCAGGTTTTGTGTGGCATCAGAACAGGTTTTGTGTGGCAGGCCAGGGCTGTGCGGCGTGACGAGCCCTGGGGAGGAAGGATGCGACGCTGCTTGGAGAATTGCTGCAGCAGGCAGGCAGCTCCGTGGGCCTGTGTGTGTGTGTGTGTGTGCTGAGCAGGAAGAGCAGGAGAAGAGCTTTGTGGCAACTTGGTGTTAGCCCCCAGGACGGGGTTATCCTCTGAAGCAGGAGCTGCTGATGCTGGGGAGGGGGGTATGTGAGTCCCCTTCTCCGAGCTGGGATGCAGCAGTGGGATTCCCTGCCCAGGCTCCCAAATGGCATCCTGGCTTGGATCAGAAATGGTGTGACCAGCAGGGCCAGGGAGGTGATTCTCCCTCTGGACTCAGCACTGGTGAGGCCGCTCCTTGAATACTGTGTCCAGTTGTGGGCCCCTCAGCATAAGAAGGATGTTGAGGCTCTGGAGCAAGTCCAGAGAAGAGCGACAAGGCTGGGGAAGGGGCTGGAGAACAGAACCTATGAGGAGCATCTGAGAGAGCTGAGGGGGTTTAGCCTGGAGAAGCGGAGGCTGAGAGGAGACCTCATTACTCTCTCCAACTACCTGAAAGGAGGTTGTGGAGAGGAGCAAGCTGGGCTCTTCTCCCAAGGGACAGGACAAGAGGGAATGGCCTCAAGCTCCACCAGGGGAGATTTAGGCTGGAGATTAGGAGGAGGTTTTTCACAGAAAGGGTCATTGGGCATTGGACTAGGCTGCCCAGGGAGGGGGTTGATTCCCCTTCCCTGGAGGTGTTTAAGGGACGGGTGGATGATGTCTTGAGGGACTTGGTTTAGTATTAGATAGGAATGGTTGGACTCGATGATCCAATGGGTCCCTTCCAACCTGGTTATTCTATGATTCTATGATATCCTCTGCCTGTGGCAGGGAGAGCTGTGCAGCAGGCGCTGAGGAGCAGCAGTCGGATGGGAAAGGCAAGCGATGGCTGCTTTCAGCGCTTTGCACGCTTGCTTTGCCCGCGTGTCCCTGGCTCGGCAGGGCTGCAGGCACAGGGCCAGCCTGCGTCCTCACGTGGCATCACTCCGGGGCCAGAAAGGGTCATTAGGCATAGGCAGAGGCTGCCCAGGGAGGGGGTTGATTCATCTTCCCTGGAGGTGTTTAAGGTGCGGGTAGATGAGGTGCTTAGGGACATGGTTTAGTGTTTGATAGGAATGGTTGGACTCAATGATCCGGTGGGTCTCTTCCAACCTGGTGATTGTATGACTCTATGACGGTGTGAGCTCTTGATTGGTGGCTCTTGGTGAGCCACCTGCGTTCTCGGGGTGAAGGGAAGGCTGAGCTGGTCACCCTGGCTTCAGAACCAGGCTAGGAGCAGAGCTGGTTGTCACCTGCCTCTTCCAACCGTGGGGCAGCACCTTGTGGAGCGCAGGGAAGACTAGACTAGAAGATCCGATGGGTCCCTTCCAACCTGGTTGTTCTATGATTCTATGCTTCACGTAGTTCTGTGCTTTAGACTTGGAGATGGTTTCTTTTGTAAGTTTGGCTTGGGGCTGCTTTGAACTCCACCATCCATGAATGATGCATTCAGTTGTGGGCCCCTCAGCACAAGAAGGATGTTGAGGCTCTGGAGCGAGTCCAGAGAAGAGCAACGAAGCTGGTGAAGGGGCTGGAGAACAGGCCCTATGAGGAGCGTCTGAGAGAGCTGGGGGTGTTTAGCCTGGAGAAGAGGAGGCTGAGTTGAGACCTCATTGCTCTCTCCAACTCCCTGAAAGGAGGTTGTGGAGAGGAGGGAGCTGGGCTCTTCTCCCAAGGGACAGGGGACAGGACGAGAGGGAATGGCCTCAAGCTCCACCAGGGGAGGGTCAGGCTGGACATTAGGAGGAAATTTTTCACCAAAAGGGTGATTGGGCACTGGCAGAGGCTGCCCAGGGAGGGGGTTGATTCCCTTCTGCTACGAGACTTGGCTGATGTGAGGGTAGCACAGGGGGTGTGGATGGGTCATGCGAGAAAGATATTGAGATTCTGGAGTGTGTCCAGAGATGGGCAACGAGGCTGGTGAAGGGACTGGAGAACAAGTCTTATGAGGAATGGCTGAGGGAACTGGGGTTGTTCAGCCTGGAGAATCATAGAACAATCGAGTTGGAAGAGATCTATCGGATCATTGAGTCCTGCCATTCCTATCAAACACTAAACCATGTCCCTCAGGACATCATCTACCCATCCCTTAAACACCTCCAGGGAACGAGAAGAGGAGGCTGAGGGGAGACCTCATCACTGTCTACAACTACCTGAAAGGAGGTTGTGGTGAGGTGGGTGCTGGTCTTTTCACGCAAAGGACAGGTGATAGGATGAGAGGGAAAGGCCTCAAGCTGCGCCAGGGCAGGTTCCGATTGGGCATCAGGAGAAATCTCTTCACCAAGAGGGTTCTCAAGCAGGGAGGTGGCTGAGTCCTCATCCCTGAAGGTGTTTGAGATGAAGTGCTCAGGGATATGATTTAGTAGTGGACAGGTACAGCTGGACTTGATGCACTTAGAGGTCTTTTCCAGCCTAGGGATTCTATACTGGACAAGAAGCAGGTGCTGGGATGAGCCCTGAGTGACATCTTCCCATGGGAAGTGCTCCTCTGACCTTCTGGGCTCGTGAGAGGCAGCAAACACTCTCTCCACCTGAGCTCCTAGGTGTGTGTTTGGGGATACAGGTATACAATACATCCCCCATCCTCTTACATAGGAATATTTTTGCCGTATCCCTTCTCCAGCTCGGTTTTCATAGAATCATAGAACAACCAGGTTGGAAGGGACCCATCAGATCTTCTAGTCCAACCATTCCTATCAAACACTAAACTAAGTCCCTCAAGACCTCATCCCACCTGTGCCTTAAACACCTCCAGGGAAGGTGGATCAACCACCTCCCTGGGCAGCCTGTTCCAATACCTGATGACCTTCTGTGTGAAAAACTTCCTCCTAATCTCTAGCCTAAGTCTCCCCTGGTGGAGCTTGAGGCCATTCCCTCTTGTCCTGTCCCCTGTCCCTTGGGAGAAGAGCCCAGCTCCCTCCCCTCCACAACCTCCTTTCAGGGAGTTGGAGAGAGTAATGAGGTCTCCTCTCAGCCTCCCCTTCTTCAGGCTAAACAACCCCACCCGGTTTAACACAGAGAGCAAAGCTACAAGAATATTTTTCCCATCCTTAACGCGTAGTGATTATTTGGGGCATTCTGTGGCCTTTTCTCATTTCCGCAGCGAGCTCCTAAAAACAGATCGCCCAAAAATACCAACGTGAAACTGCTCCAGTCTTCTGCTCAGAGCGGAGGGTGCTGCAGGGAGGAGGGAGGACCAGATTCCGGGGGAGAACCTCATGGCTACCCCAGCCCCAACCTCTCCCTTGGAGATGCTGAACTGGGACAGACACGTCTTATTTCAGCAATCCTGGCTTTGATGCCCAAAGCTGTGGTGCTCCAGATGGTTTGGAGCTGAAGCAGGGGTTGGTGGTGAGGTTACGGCAGAAATGTCCTCACGCCTTGGATATCCTTTGTTTCCAGGCGGAGTGTATGGAATGGTTGGACTCCATCGAAATTCCTCCATCGAGGAACAGTTGGACTCGATGATCTGGTGGGTCTCTTCCAACCTGGTGGTTCTATGATTCTATGATTCATCATTATCCAACCTCATGGCCAAGTAGCGTGATAGCTCACACTGTTGAAGGACCATGAACAAGCTTCTTGGGGACCTGGGGTAGTCTGACCACGTTTTGACATTTCTTCAGCAAACAAAATCCCGGCCAAACCATGTTAGAGGAGAGCTTGGTACTGCAGGAACGTGTAGTTTAGAAATGCTGATACTATTGAGTAGGCTGTGTGCTTCTGAGGGGCCTCCCAGCTTGTGTGGGGAGAGGTGGTGTCCTCTTCCGTGTTGGGTACAGCATGGATCCAGTTACAGAAGGGACTCCTATCACGTGGCTGCCTGTGACAACAGGACACCCTGCTCGCACCGAGAGGGTCCTTCCAGCCTTGGGATGTGCTGCTGCTCTTTGGAGCCAGGGTTTGGCATCTCATGCTTGAAGCAGAGCTCCTGAGTGCTTCCTGACACGTTGAGCAAACCTGCTTGCCCTTCATCCCTGGAGAAGCTGTTTCTCCGTGCGGCTGCCTGCGGTCGTCACCTGTTGACCAGTCAGCGTGTGGGCAAGTTGTTAGCCCTGCTCTGGCATTTGGCTCTAGGGAATCACAGAATCACCAGGTTGGAAGAGACCTGTTGGATCATCGAGTCCAACCATTCCCATCAACCACTAACCCACGTCCCTCCTCAGCACCTCGAAAGCTGTTGCTTTCAGGGAGCACAACTGGGCTTCCCCCTTCATAGAATCATAGAATCATAGAACAACCAGGTTGGAAGGGACCCATCGGATCATCTAGTCCAACCATTCCTATCAAACACTAACAAACATCAAACACTTCCGACAGGTGCAGCTGACAAAAGGCCAAATGTTCGGTGTCTGGGGCTGGGAGGGAGGGTGGAGGTGCAGGACTGGGGCTCTGTGGCAGAAGAACCGCTCACCCAGAGAAACGCCGTCTGGAAGCAGGCAGGAGAGCCAGCTGGACTCTGCTCCTAATGTGCTTCTAATGAGCTTAGACGAGGAGCAGGGCAATCCGACCTGCGTTTGTTGTGTCCTGGCAATGTGAGAGCTGGGGGTGTTTAGCCTGGAGAAGAGGAGGCTGAGAGGAGACCTCATTACTCTCTACAACTACCTGAAAGGAGGTTGTAGAGAGGAGGGAGCTGGACTCTTCTCCCAAGGGACAGGGGACAGGACAAGAGGGAATGGCCTCAAGCTCCACCAGGGGAGATTTAGGCTGGAGATCAGGAGGAAGTTTTTCACGGAAAGGGTCATTGGGCATTGGAATAGGCTGCCCAGGGAGGTGGTTGATTCCCCTTCCCTGGAGGTGTTTAAGGGACGGGTGGATGAGGTCCTGAGGGACTTGGTTTAGTGTTAGGAATGGTTGGACTAGAAGATCCGATGGGTCCCTTCCAACCTGGTTGTTCTATGATTTCTATGAACTCCAGGACTGTAACGGTTCCCTGCACTCTGGGCTCCTTCCCAGTGGGGCTGGGATGCTCTCCTGGAATACCTGGATCTTTGGCTGGGCTGGCTCTGGGTCTGCTCCAGCTGGATGAGGTGTGAGGAGGTTTAGGAGGAAGTTTTTCATGGAAAGGGTCATTTGGCATTGGAACAGGCTGCCCAGGGAGGTGGTTGATATACCTTCCCTGAAGGTGTTTAATGGATGGGTAGATGATGTCCTGAGGGATATGGTTTAGTGTTTGATAGGAATGGTTGGACTCATGATCCGATGGGTCTCTTCCAACCTGGTTGTTCTATGATGTATGTGAGGCGAATGAGCCGTTTCCTTCGCAGCCAGCAGGATCACTTACTCGCTCGCGCGACCGCGGTTACGAAAAGAGGAAAAATCCCTTGCAACGTGCTTAACTCGGGATTAGTGAAGGAGCAGGGCAGAGCTCCCATTGCAGTTAATTACCGGAGCAGCCCGAGATTGGAGGAAGCTGCTTGCAGATATATGGGATGTGGGTGGCCGCAAATGCTGTGTTGTACCTGATGGAGACGGCGGAGGAGCTGGGACCTGGCACCCCCGGGCACCTGCCCTCGTGTCTCTGACCACGCTGCAGCTCTGGGTCACTCTGGGCTGCTCCCGCGTTAGCTGCAGGGCAAGGTTAATTCAAGCAGAGCTTTCATTTCGTCCTCCACCGTGAGGGCTGGAGTCATCAGTGGCGAAAAATGATATTACAGCCCCTGCAATGCCTTCCCTTTTAGCCACTGTGCATAAGAACCAGGCTGCAAAGAGATGGGTAATGAGGAGCGGCTGAGAGAGCTGGGGGTGCTCAGCCTGGAGGAGAGGAGGCTGAGGGGAAATCTCATTACTCTCTCCAACTACCTGAAAGGAGGTTGTGGAGAGGAGGGAGCTGGGCTCTTCTCCCAAGGGACAGGACAAGAGACAGCGTCTGCCACCTGTACGGTTTGTCTGTCGTGCTAAAGCTTATAGTTTAAGCTTTATTGTGAGGCTTCTTTTAGCTGAGCAAGCCGAAGGGTTAAATAATCGATTACACACTTGGAAGCAATTACAAAACGAACGCCTAAAAATAAGGAACGCACGCCTAATCATTTCTGAAAGTAATCTCTTTCCCCGAGCTGTCATTTAGGATTTCTCTGAGGCTTCTCTTAGCGGCTTTAGCTCAAGGCCGGCTTGGCTGCCTCCATGGGACGGTCAGGGCAGACCCTTCGATGGGGACACGGAGCTCTTGGAGAGTCCAGGGGAGGCCATGAAGGCTCTGGTCCTCATCCCTGGAGGGGTTCAAGACCAGGTTGGATGAGTCTTGGAGCCCCTGATCCCGTGGGAGGTTTTGATAGGAATGGTTGGACTAGAAGATCCGATGGGTCTCTTCCAACCTGGTTGTTCTATGATTCTATGAGGTGTCCCTGCCCATGGCAGGAGTGGAACTCGATGTGTTTTGAGGTCCCTTCCAACCCAACCCATTCTATGCCTTTCGTACCAGTTTCCCTCTAGCGCTAGCAGGAAGCTGAGGCGTGTGAGTCACCCTTCAAAGCAGCTCCTGCATCGTGATTTTTTTTCCTTTCCTTCCCCGATTAATTGGGGCAATTTATTCCATTAGGAGCTCCAATTAGCCGGGGGTGTTGGCGAGGCGGTTAATGAATCCCTGGTCTGAGTTGTCCAGGGCTGTGGGGTGGAAAATCATTTAGATATGCGGATTTCTCACGGCAGTAACGCTGTCCCGGAGCTGTAACAAAGCTGCTCTCGCCGCGATTCCTCTCCTCAGCAACACCTCATACGTTAGGAACCTTCGTGATAACACAGCTCGAGGTGTTGTGTAGACGAAGAGGGTTATTTTTATAGTCTCTCAGTATGATTATGGTTGGACTCGATGATCTGATGGGTCTCTTCCAACCTGGTTGTTCTGTGATTCTATGATGCTATTTCCACCAGGAATGGCCAAACCCACAACCCTGGAAGGAGGAGGAACCCACCCAGGACAAGAGGGAATGGCCTCAAGCTCCACCAGGGGAGATTTAGGCTAGAGATTAGGAGGAAGTTTTTCACACAGAGGGTCGTTGGGCATTGGACTAGGCTGCCCAGGGAGGTGGTTGATTCACTTTCCCTGGAGGTGTTTAAGGGACGAGTAGATGAGGTCCTGAGGGACTTGGTTTAGTGTTTGATAGGAATGGTTGGACTCGATGATCCGATGGGTCTCTTCCAACCTGGTTGTTCTATGATTCTATGATAGAATCACCAGGTTGCAAGAGACCCACCAGAATCATAGAATCAGAGAATCACCAGGTTGGAAGAGACCCACCGGCTCATCGAGTCCAACCACAGGATCCTCCCGGAGCAAGTTTTTTCCTCTTGGGGCATTCACAGCTGCCCAGTTTGAGTGGGGTGAAGGGGCTTGAGGTGTCCCCCTTTCCATTTACCTGTACTGTTTTCACTTATCCAACCCCTCCCTGGCTTTAGAAACGGGATCCTGGGTGGTTTAGCTTGTCCCTCTGCCCCTCTCTTTAGAGGATTTCATAGAATCATAGAACAACCAGGTTGGAAGGAACCCATCGGATCATCCAGTCCAACCATTCCTATCAAACACTAAACCAAGTCCCTCAAGACCTCATCCACCCGTCCCTTAAACACCTCCAGGGAAGGTGAATCAACCACCTCCCTGGGCAGCCTATTCCAATGCCCAATGACCCTCTGTGTGAAAAACTTCCTCCTAATCTCCTAATTTGAACTGCTGGGGCAGAGGGCAGGAGGCTGGTTTAGTTTTGCCTTGAACTGAGCCCTGGTTGTCTAAGCAGGCACATCAATAACGCCTGAAACCCGCCCTGCCTTCCCCTCCAGGTCTCGCACTCCGTCCCTGCGTCACTGCTCTGTGTCTGCACGGGGCCTGAGCTATTTTCGCTTGCTTCCTCCTGAGACTCTTCAAATCTGATAATCTCCTAATCTCCAGCTCCTGGCAATTCATCTGCAGTTGTCTTGGCTTTATACCTGCTTTACGTCTTGGGAGTCGCCTTCAAAATAGCTCCTGACCTTGTCGGTCGAAGCACGTTAGGAAACGCAGGAGCCTTTTCATCCCCTGAATACTTGTTTTTGCCTGTCTCGGTGTCACTTTTGCCAAGTCACTGCTGCTCCATCGGTTTCTTGTACAGCATCTTCCTGATTTATATCCCTTTTCGTGACTTACCTCAGGTTCTTTCTTACCCCAGGTACACTCTGCTTTCCTCTGTGGGCTATTAAAGCCTTAAAATAGGAGCTGCCTGAGCTGAGCTTAGACGCTCTGACGAGCACTGCAGAGATATCCGTCACGTCGGTGAGAGGGGACACGTGTTTTTCTCTGGATGCAGAGAAGGGATCTCAAAAGGAGCACCACAAGGACCCTCTTTCTCGTGACCTCCTCTTGATACGCTGTGCCCGGTGGGGTGGGTCGCGAAGGAAATCGGAAAATATAGGATTGACTTTTAGCTTTCTCTTGATGAGGATCAACCCCCCCTAATCTCATCCATTGGATAACTGAAATAACAGGGAGAGGGCAGGAAGAGAAAGTGCCTTCGTTAGCTTTCTTCTTGTATTATCTAACGTTGTATTAACCCTCACCTTTTGTGCTCTGTGGTGACACCAACTCGCGCAAACGCACGGCTGGAAGCACCAGGGCTCACGGTGCAGCGTTGCTCACGAGAGAATAAGCAGTGGCTGCTGATGCTGCCCAGGCTGTTACACTGGTTTCTTTTGAAATTTCGGTTTGGTTTTGGGAGGGGATGAGAACCAGCTCTTCCCTGGACTGGGGAGAGGAGGTACCACCTCCAGAACTGTCAACAGGGAAGGAACATCCACCATCTCTAGTTACAAAGCTCTCTCAGCCACTCCCTCATAGGGCCTGTTCTCCAGCCCCTTCACCAGCTTTGTGGCTCTTCTCTGGACTCGCTCCAGAGCCTCAACATCCTTCTTGTGCTGAGGGGCCCACAACTGAACACAGGATTCACCGGCAATTCACTGGCCTTTAGGAAGGAGTAGGAAATGCTCTTCTCCTCATGACCTTTCTTCACGCTAACTAAAGTGAGTGCTTCAGAACAACAGCCAATCAGTTGGGTTTCCCAAGACAGCATTGATGTGTCCATCCCTTCATCCCTCTGGTGAGTATTGAGAGCTTAGAATCAACCAATCATGGAATGGTTAAGGTTGGAAAAGACTTTCAAGCTCATCCGGTCGAACCCCACGTCCTGGAGTGCTGTGGCCACAAGTTTTTTGAACCCCTGGAGCAATGGAGAGTCTCCCACTGCCCTGGGCAGCCTCTGTGGGTGCTTCACCACTCATTTGAGAAAGAATTTTTTCCTAATATCTAATCTAAACCTGCCCTGGTGCAACTTGAGGCCGTTTCAAGTTTAAGGAGGTATCATGATTGTTTGGTTATTGATGGGGAAACAATACAGTCCACTTCAGGGGAAGGCCCGAGAGGCCACACAGTGGAGATTTGAGCTGCCTTATCTCTAACTAAAACAACCATGGATGCTGCCTCCATTCCCTGAACTGCGGCGACGGTGAAATTAGGGTAATGAAAGCAGATGATCGTTGCAGTGCGTCAGGGGAAGTGTGGGCAACGGGGCCCTACAGTCATTTAAAAAGAAGTATATATGGGTTGAGATTAGCAAATCTGACAGTGCTCGGCTAAGCAGAAGGATCTGCCAATTGCGAAGCGGCTCGTTCCTCATAAGACCTGCTGGTGTAGCCGCCGGCTCGTTATGTATGGGGAAAAAAACCCAGCACGTGGCTACTTTGATTGATTTTTGTTCTTCCGAATGGGAATAGCTGCAAGCGAGTTCAGTACGTAGACTCATAGACTGGTTTGGGTTGGAAGAGACCTCCAAATCCATCCAGTCCTACCCCTGCCATGGGCAGGGACATCTTCCACTGGATCAGGGGCTCCAAGCCTCATCCAACCTGCCCTTGAACCCCTCCAGGGATGGGATCTGGGGGTTCTGATTGACACCAAGTTAGAATCATGGAACTAGGGGATGATTTGGATTGGAAGGGACCTCAACTCCAATCCAGTCCCATCCCTGCTCTGGGCAGGGACACCTTCCACTGGATCAGGAGCTCCAAGCCCCATCCAACTTGGCTTTGAACATCCTCAGGGATGGGGTAGCCACCCCTACTCTGGGCAACATGGACCAGGGCCTCCTCACCCTTGCAGCAAAACATTTTTTCCTAAGATCTCATCCTCTTTAAGCTCAAAACCATTCCCCTCGTCTTCTCCCTGCCCTCCCTGACCCAGAGCCCCTCCCCAGCTTTCCCGGAGCCCCTTTCAGCACTGGAAGCTGCTCTAAGGTCTCCTTGGAGCCAACAGACTGAGAGGAATATAAACCACATTATTTATTTTACCTGCTAGGAGACTGGACACTACCAGAGGGGAGAAACCCACTTGTTTGCAGTACTCTGGTAGCTGATCTTCCTAAATATCATCATCTAGTTAGATACTAGCGTTTAATTTTTTTTTCCTGAAAAACCCAACCAGCTTGAACGTATTTTTATTGCAAGAAGAGTTGGAAAATACAGAGCAGGGGTGCAAACATCAGTGAGCAGGAGCCTGGTGGGGATTCTGCTGGGGTTTTACTCCTCTTCCCTGGCTCCGCTTGGCTCTCCTCTCCTCCAAGTGAGTCATGGACACTGTTACTGCAGCAACGCCGCTGCCAAGGAGGGGGATAAAGCGGTTGCCATGGTGCTGGATGGGCAGGAATCCTGCAGGAGGGAAAAAAAACCCCACTTAATAATTAACTTGCAGACAAATGTGGCTTCAGACGTTGCTTGCGTGCTCTGAGGAAGGGGTCCCGGGCTCCCAGGCGACCACCACCAGCCTGTTCTGGTCCAGCCTCTCCTCTCGTCTTCATGGGGAACAGCTGGTTCCGAGCGTGGTGATGGGATGAGGGAGGTGATGCCAGGACTGGGAGAAGCTGCCCCTGCTCCTCTTAGTTAGTGTTTTGCATGCGGCTGCTTGGAGCTGGGAAGTTGTGGGGCAGGTTAGAATCTAGGTTGACTGATGGGTGAGAACCTAAAATCATCTTAGGTGTTTAATCATTAAGTGTTTAAAGGACGGGTAGACCTTAGGGACATGGGTTAGTGTTTGATAGGAACGGTTGGACTCGATGATCCGGTGGGTCTCTTCCAACCTGGTGATTCTATGATCTTGTAATCGCAGGACGTCTACCTGGGGATTGTTCAACCCTGGGGCTTGAGGGGAGGAGTTGGTTTAAATGCTTGTCCCATCTCCACGGCTGCTGTTCGAGACAGAACAGAAGGTTTTGCACGGTTCTTGGGCTCCTTCATTGAACAGTAGGCTTGCGTTTTCTTGTAGTGGTAAAAAGTTGGATCTTGGTTGATTCACCTTCCCTGGAGGTGTTTAAGGTGCAGGTGGACGAGGTGCTGAGGGACATGGTTTAGTGTTTGATAGGAATGGTTGGACTTGATGATCCGATGGGTCTCTTCCAACCTGGTTGTTCTGTGATTCTATGATTCTGGAGGATGCTCTAACCTCTGGTGATGATCCATAAGCCTCAACTCTCATGTAGGTACCTGATCTGCTATAGCAGCACTGACACAGGGGTTATAATGGCCAAGTTTGATCTCTGAGCGCTTCTTTTCACCTATTCAATGAATAAACTATCGGTGGATGCCTCTGTTTGAATTTTAGAACCGGGAAAGTAGACAGAAATAAGTGATTCACTCAGCCTAACAGTAGGAATTAGTGGCCTGAGAAAGGGCTTAGAATTAAGAATATTTAAGTATCACTTTCCCCTTGGAAGTCCCCAAACAAGCCTCCTACAGCGTGCGGGAGCGCAGGTGTTCAAAAGCTGACCTGGTTTGGATGCATAAAACATTTATTTTGGTTTGTCTGGATAAACTTAAGTTCTTGGAGCTGCTTCCAGCCTGTGCTTGTAAGTTCTGTGGAAAAGAAAAAAGCACTTGTGCTCTCTCCAAAGAGAGGAGGTGGATGTCCTGTCTGGGAAGCTGTCTCAAAGCACAGCAAGGCTGAAGCCACAAACAATGACTTTCTCCCAAAGATGGAATCAGGGAAGGGCTTTGTCCCCAGACTGGTTTCCTCCTCTGGGGAAAGAGGCTTTGACACCGTTTGAAGTGCTGAGGGAACAAAAGTCTTTGCATGGGACAAGCCTGGGTGGAGAGGGGAGAGAGCATCCTTTGTCTGCGGAGAGCTGGAGCCAGGGGAGGTGGCCCAGGGGAGGAGGACATTCTTGTTCCAGTTAAGTGCAGGCTTAGTGCTCCCAAAGCTGCTTAGCATTTGCATTCAGCCAAAGGGCAGTTTTTAAAGCAGGCAAAGCCTCTTACACCGACAGGGCTGGGATTTGATGGAGGTGCTGACTGTTCTCAATACCCTGAGAGGGAATGGAGGCAGGAGGTGGAAGAAGGTGATGACCCCCAGGGGCTGGGGGACAGAAGCCTTTTCCCTGTCCTGTCCAAGCAGGGCAGTTTAAGCATTGAGACCTGGGTCTGTCTTGGAGGGCATAAGGAGACTTCAAGGTAGCTGTGGAGATGCATTCGGGGCTGCTCTCACTGCTCTGATCTCCAAAGAGCAGCCAGAAAGGGCCTTGTCACTCTGGGCAGCTGTCACTTACACTTGCCTTCCTCTGCAGATTACTTGTGCACTCCAGAGGAAAACGTTTACAAGATAGACTTCACCAGGTTCAAAATCCGGGACATGGAATCCGGCACCGTCTTGTTTGAAATCACCAAACCAGCAGCTTCAGGTGAGAGCACACAAACTCCCTCCGTGTTTTTTCATGATCAGATAAATGCCGGTATCTGCTTTCTTTTGCCTTTTCCCCTCTCCTTTGACTCAATTCATCCCCCAAAATAGGAGACACTCTCACTCACAAGAGAGCTGGAGCCCCAGCTTAGAATCATAGAATCACCAGGTTGGAAGAGACCCACTGGATCATCGAGTCCAACCATTCCCATCAATCACTAACCCATATCCCTCAGCACCTCGTCCACCCATCCCTTAAACCCCTCCAGGGAAGGTTACGCTTGCAGCCAAAATCCTCCTCAGGTGTCCCTTTGTGCCACCACAGTGAACAGAACTCGTTGCTGGTGTGTTCTCCTCTCATTGCCATCTGTGGCGAGAAAGGGACAGATGGATGTCGTAAACAGAAGCAGAGGAGGAGGTCGCTGGGTGTTAGCTCCTCGGCCGCTCGTCAGCTGGAGCCTCCCTGTACGGAGCCGAACTGTTAGGCTGACACCCTTCACGTAGGAGCAACTGCTCTTTTCCCGGTCAAGCCCTCTCTTCAACCTGCCCCATCTCCCTGCAGGTGAGAGGGAGCTTTCTTAGCTTAGAGGAGGTGAAGTGGCTTCTTGGGAGTCACAGTGCCATCCAGAGTTGGAGGCAGGAGCGGTAACTCATAGAATCATAGAACAACCAGGTTGGAAGAGACCCATTGGATCATCGAGTCCAACCATTCCTATCAAACACTAACCCATGTCCCTCAGGACATCATCTACCCGTCCCTTAAACACCTCCAGGGAAGGGGAATCAACCACCTCCCTGGGCAGCCTATTCCAATGACCAATGACCCTTTCCATGAAAAACCTCCTCCTAATCTCAAGCCTAAATCTCCCCTGGCAGAGCTTGAGGCCATTCCCTCTCATCCTGTCACTTGGGAGAAGAGCCCAGCTCCCTCCTCTCTACAACCTCGTTTCAGGTAGTTGTAGAGAGCAATGAGGTCTCCTCTCAGCCTCCTCTTCTCCAGGCTAAACACCCCCAGCTCTCTCAGCCGCTCCTCATAGGGCCTGTTCTCCAGCCCCTTCACCAGCTTTGTGGCTCTTCTCTGGACTTGCTCCAGAGCCTCAACATCCTTCTTGTGCTGAGGGGCCCACAACTCAACACAGGATTCAAGGACCGGCCTAAGTGACATCTCGAACATTGCTCTGTCTCCAAGTGACCAGCAGCAGATGCTTTCAAGAGGAGAGGAGGAGGGTAAACCCATCAGGCTTTCTCAGAGTGGTTTCCTAGCACATAGAATCATAGAGCAACCAGGTTGGAAGAAACCCACCGGATCATCGAGTCCAACCATTCCCATCAAACACTAACCCATGCTCAATAATGTACACTTGCAAGTAGTTTTGCTGGGTTTCTGTTTCTCGGACGATTGTAGCTTTATTTTGCGCTTTTCCAGAACGTGACCACAACGACAAGAGGGACGTCGACCCCAACGCTGGACGCTTCGTGCGCTATCAGTTTACGCCAGCGTTTCTCAGGCTGCGGCAAGTGGGAGCCACGTAAGTAACTGCTGTAAAATGCTGCCGGTTCGGAAGGTGCGTCTGCAGCCTTCCACGTTGCATCATCTGCCCCGAAAACGTTAATCCCACACACCCAAACTGGTGAAGTGATAAGTAATGTAGTGAATCTCAAAAGAGCCTAAAGATGAAGTTAAGACAGAGAGAAAGAAAACTATCTACGGAATTATTGTAAAAGTAATTTATTATTACCAGGCAGGTGAAGTTCCAATCACAGTCATTGGTATCAAGTCAGGTGTCCTGATGCACAATAAATAAAACTTAAAGGCTTTTAAATCCCCAAGATTAAAGAATGATTCCAACATATTTCAGTGATCATCAACTGATGTTTAATAATTGTGTCAGACCAAACCTTTTTCACTGTAAAATTTAAACTGATTTATACAAATAACAATTACAATTTTCTAAAGAATTATCTCCTTCTTGGATTTTTCTGAAGGAAGAAATGAAACTTGGAAGCTGTATTTTTGTGATGGAGAATCTAATTAGTTCAGAATCAAGTTTGTGCTTTAAATCTCTTTAAATTATGCATTTTGGCTGGGGCCCCAAGTGGACCCATCTCCAGTTCACCAACAAAGAAAGTATAATGGACCTTTTGGTTTAGAGATTGGAGGGAATGGTTGGACTCGATGATCTGGTAGGTCTCTTCCAACCTGGTGATTCTATGATTCTATGTACCACAATGATCTTGGAGGCATCTGGTTGTTCTGCTCTCTGCAGCTACCTGGAAGGAGGTTGTAGTCCGTTCTTCCAAGGAATAAGCAATAGGACAGGGGGAAATGGCCTCAAGTTGCACCTGAAGGACATGGTTTAGTGTTTGGTGGGAATGGTTGGACTCGATGATCTGGTGGGTCTCTTCCAACCTGGTAGTTCTACGATTCTATGATTCTAGGGCAGGTTGAGATTCTATATCAGGAAAAAATTCTTTACTGAAAGAGTGATTAAGCCCCTGCAGAGGCTACCCAGGGCAGTAGGGGTGTCTCCATCCCTGGAGGGGTTCAAAGAGCATGCCAAGGTGGCACTTTAGGACATAGCTTAGTGGGCACGATCGGGTTGGGCTGATGGTTGGACTGGATGGGCTCAGAGGACTTTTCCAAGCTTGATGATTTTATGAATCATAGAATCATAGAACAACCAGGTTGGAAGAGACCCATCGGATCATCGAGTCCAACCATTCCTATCAAACACTAAACCGTGTCCACTAAACCATGATTCTATGATCTCGTGAAGAGCCTATCTGGTAGAGTTGGATGGATCTTTTCTTCTCTGAAGAAGAGTTTAAAACTGTCAAATTACCTTGTATATCCTTTTTTTTTTCCTTGAGCAAAAAGAGTCAAAATAATAACGTAGTATAATAATAATAGTATAATGAAAATTATAATAGTATAATCTATGGTTTGTGGTGCTGGGTTGTGTCCTATAGCACACATGAAGAAGAACAAGAATGATTTGGTTTGTTCCATTGTTTTATAAGCCTTTTAGAAGAGCTCTCCTGCATTTTTGGACCAATCAAAAACCTTGTTTATGGCAATATTTTCCTTCTTTCCCAGGGTGGAATTCACGGTAGGGGACAAGCCCATCAACAACTTCCGCATGATCGAGAGGCACTACTTCCGCGATCAGCTCCTCAAGAGTTTCGATTTCGAGTTCGGCTTCTGCATCCCCAGCAGTAAAAACACTTGTGAGCACATCTACGAGTTCCCGCAGCTCTCGGAGGATCTCAGTGAGTTTGCTTGAATCACCGGGTTACACAGAGGGATGTTAATCGGTGCTGTGGGGAAGAAGTCCTTTCTTAAGAGCTGCAGAAAGTGGGTAGAACACTGCAAGTGTCAGAAATGGTATGACCAGCAGGGCCAGGGAGGTTCTCCTCCCTCTGGACTCAGCACTGGTGAGGCCGCTCCTTGAATCCTGTGTTCAGTTGTGGGCCTCTCACCACAAGAAGGGTGTTGAGGCTCTGGAGCCAGTCCAGAGAAGAGCAATGAAGCTGGTGAAGGGGCTGGAGAACAAGTCTGAGGGACCTGAGGTTGTTTATCCTGGAGAAGAGGAGACCGAGGGGAGACCTCATTACTCTCTACAACTGCCTGAAGGGAGGTTGTGGAGAGGAGGGAGCTGAGCTCTTCTCCCAAGGGACAGGGGACAGGATGAGAGGGAATGGCCTCAAGCTCCGCCAGGGGAGGTTCAGGCTGAACATTAGGAAAATATTTTTCATGGAAAGGGTCATTGGGCATTGGAATAGGCTGCCCAGGGAGGTGGTTGAGTCACCTTCCCTGGAGGGGTTTGAGGGACGAGTGGACGAGGTGCTGAGGGACATGGGTTAGTGTTTGATGGGAATGGTTGGACTTGATGATCGGATGGGTCTCTTCCAACCTGGTTGTTCTCTGATTCTATGAAATGTAACCGAAGCCCAGTGCAGCGTTGCCTCCCTGGAGCCTCCACGTGACATGATTAATTGTTTTTTTTTTTTTTTTCTTCCTTCCTCCCTTCCCCTGCAGTTCGAGAGATGATCCTGCACCCCTATGAGACACAGTCGGACAGTTTCTACTTTGTAGACAACAAGCTCGTGATGCACAACAAGGCAGATTATTCCTACAGTGGAGGACCTTGAGCACGGGATGGACACAAGCCAACCTGCCCCGGCCTTCCCTCCCCTAGCGAAGACGTCAGGGATACCAACCCCTTCGGTTCAGTTGCCGACAGCGTCAACTGGACAAGGATCCACAACCCAAGGAGTCTCTGCCACAGTAGGAGTTTCATGACTAAATCTTCTAGCCTCGTCTTCTTTGAGCTTCGAAGCAGACCCGTTTCTTCAGAAGTTTAAGTGCTTCTACAACGCTCAGTGATCTGCGGATGTCACTTCCCCGAGTTCTTGAAGTGCTGTGGGACCTGGGGGTATCTTAACCTAACTCTCTGGATTTACGTTCTCGCCTGCAAGAACCTTTTACGACGTTATTGTTATCTCTGAGGGTGTGACCTGAGAAACCGCGTGATCCAAATGCCGAGTTCGGTTCGTTTGTTCCTCTTCGAGTGCTTCAAGGGCCACCTCGACTCGTATATCCGGTTAAAATGTTGAGCGTAAGAGCTCACGAACCCAAGTTTTGTCCTTAGATCAGTTCTCTGAAGTATCTCATCTATTAGGTTTTTCCCTCAATGTCCACGGAACAGCTCACGAACCCAAGTTTTTTCCTTAGATCAGTTCTCTGAAGTATCTTATCTATTAGGTTTTTCCCTCAATGTCCACGTAACAGCTCACGAACCCAAGTTTTGTCTTTAGATCAGCTCTGAAGTGTCTCATATATTAGGTTTCTCCCTCGATGTCCTATTTAATCTCGGGAAGCCTGAACATGCAGTGCAGGCCAGTAGATCATGACAGAGCTGGTTTTAATCAGGTCTCATCCTTTTCTCTTTCAGATGAAGGCAAAATAGCACTTAAGGTCTGTGAACCTCCAGTAGTGTTTTCCTGTAATTTTTTGCAAACTGATTGGAGAATAATCAGGAAAAAAATCGATGGATTTTTAGCTTCAGTTGACATTTTCACACTCAGCTGATTTGCGCTGTACGTTTTCCATGACTTTTTTTCTTCCCTCTCTGCTCAATTTGCTCTAGTTTGCTCTAGTTTGGGGCAACTGGAGAGGGTGGAATTCCCAATTTCCCATTTATATTTGAACTTGAAGAGCATTATGCCAGTTTTCCCTGTTCAAAATGTTCGCTCAATGCTAGTTTGGGGCAACCGGAGAGCGTGGAATTCCCAATTTCCCATTTATATTTGAATTCGAAGAGCATTATACCAGTTTTCTCTGTTGAAAATTCTCCATTCGGAGATTGTTCTCCATTTGTTATTGATACAGGTTCTCCATTGGGTATTGATACAGGTGAACCAGGACATCTAATAAAGTAGGACTTTACGACACCGCAAATAATTAAGCAAAAGCTCTCCCTTCAGGCTCTGGAAGGAGTTTAAGACCTATTTTGAAATTATTTCTCAACGTGGAAGGATGGAAGGTCACAGATTCGTATGCAAAGCAAAGCGAAAGGGCAGCCCATGGTCATGAAACTCTTACCGTGAATCGATCCGCTCGCTGATCCTTTAGAAAAGCCTAAGGCAGTTGCGGTTTGTAGATATTTCTATAAATACGTCGATGTTTCCATGTCCGATTCTGTGCGTTTGAAGTGGAACGTTCTACGTTAGCCTCGGATAGGTGTGGTCGTCCTCATTTTTTATAAAATCTCGTTGATGCACTGTGGTGAGTTGCAGCTTTGTAGGCGCAGCCTGAGTCGACCAGCACGACAAACGGTTCCGTCTGCCTACGGAGAGGGAGGATTTGTGCTCTTCTCGGGGTCGTGGTCAGTGTTAAATGTGTTCCCATTTGTACTCGGCTTCTGAAAGAGGATTCCGCTTTTTTTAAGGAGTTTAGGTCGCAGCCCAGGATTTTTTTTATTAAGATCGGTGGCTAAGAAAATGTGTAAAGCTCATTGCTTTTACACAACCGATATCTTGTAGTCGTTATCATCCCAACCAGACTTGTCTTTATCACTATTTTTTCGGTCTCTGGTGTATTAAATCACAGCATTTTGATAGGAACAGTCGGACTCGATCCAGTGGGTCTCTTCCAACCTGGTTGTTCTATGATTCTATAAGAGCTTTAGGGCTGTACTAAGTGCAAATGCTTTTTACCTTGAGGTCAAGACAGCTGGTGGGTTCTGTTAGTGGTTCTTTTCTCTCCCCCCTGCACCAGCTCCCCCTCAGTTATACACATGTTTCAATATCGATCAGATGTTAAACCTCATTGATGGTTCTTATCATCTACACATGGAAATGCAGTCGTGGAGTGTGTTACCCTCAGCCTGAGGTGTTTCTGAACCACGAGGCCGACTGACCAAGCGGGTGAAGCCGTGTGTCTGTGTATCCGTCCACAAGCCGTAGGTAACCGTCTCCCTAGAACCACTGTGGTGAAGCCTCTTGTGCTGTCTGCTCCTCTCTTAGTGCTACTGAGCAATCCTCTGTCCGACTGTGACATCGACTTTTTTTTTTTTTTTGCATAGGATCAGAGTTGTCTGTATTAAAATGTATTTATAAAAAATAAAATATATATATTTTTTGTGGAGGGAAAGTAGGATTCTAGTTCTTATACCATTGGGGAACCGTTAGGGACATTTCTACCGAGTCCATTTATAATTCTTTGTATCCTCCTCGTTACCTGACTCGTTTCTTATTTAAGAACATCCACTGTGGCCCATTTTGTGGCGACGCGATGCACTGGCAGGCACAGAATCTGGTTTTCAGAAAACTGAGAGGCTTTTGTTTCCTTCTGGGACAGCAGGAAACAAGAGTGTGGGAGTTGCCAGGAGGAAAAAGGAACCTTGGCACCAACTCCACTTCGGTCACCAGCCTGGTTGCCGCGTTGGCAGGTTAACGAGAGCGAAGGCTGAGGCTTCAGGATAAGGAAAATTAGATGCTACAATTTTAGTCTTCCTGTAGGAGAAGGAGAGGATGAAAATTAATTTAAACAAGGACTAAATACGGAGTACACTTGCTTACAATGATTTCATATCGGCAGCTTAGTCATCGCCGTGTGTCCTAGGGAATACGCTTTCCATGACCTCCGAACATGGTGCAGAACCCGTCACGTTCATTAGCAAGTGGTTCTTCTCCTGTAACCGACTGCAAAATGTAAAAAAATAATAAAAAAAAAAGTGAAAAGAAATAAATTATTGATCCTAGAAACACGGCTGATTGTTTTATTTTTTAATGTTTATATTCTATTTTATTTAGTGATTGATAGGAAATGGTTGGACTCGATGATCTGGTGGGTCTCTTCCAACCTGGTGATTCTATGATTCTATGATTTTATGATTCTATGATTTATTTATTAAATGTTTATATGTTCATTCGGGATGTCTTCCGCCAATAAAAATGGGTCTCGTCCAACCTGGTTATTCTCTGATTCTAATATTTCAACTCCAGGTTTGTGCAGATTTGGGTAACCACCTTCACTTTCTTGTGAGCGAAGAATCGTAGATAGAATCACCAGGTTGGAAAAGCACATGTGGAAAACCCTTGAGTGGTTTGCAGAGCGATGGGAGGAAAAGGAGGAAATGAGAAGCATTTAACTAGGACTTAGCTTTCTGATTGGTGAAAGTATCTTGGGGCATAATTAAAATAAATGTTTTTTTTCCGAGCACTTTAAGAGGATGAAGCTGTTGCCTCGGTCACAGATACACACCAGGTTATGCTCTGAAAAACCTGCTGGAGAATCAGGTTTTGGGATTAACAACACCTGCTGTTGATGCCTCTGAAACTAAAACGTCAACATCTGCTCCACCTGCAGTGAGTCGTAATTTTGTCTTGATTTTTTTTTTTCTTTTGTTTTGACATTTTGAGTCAAAATTTCCTGGGAATGTGTTTCTTTCTGCAAAGGAGAATGACTTGTCTGCTCTCCGAGGGAGAATGTTTTTGTTTGAAAAATAATACTTGCTGTGACTCATTTTGATTGCCCAGAATTACCAGCGATGCCTTAGGAAAGTAGCATCCAGCAAAGAAATGGTTATTATATCATTATATAATATTATATATTATATACTGGAACTTGTCAAAGAGATGTATTAGTAGAAGGCTCTAACTTTTGAACAGTTATTGGAGCTGCACGTTCCTGCCCTGGTTCAGGTTGCCCAGAGCTGTGGTGGCTGCTCCATCCCTGGAGGTGTTCAAGGAGAGGTTGGATGGAGCTTGGAGCCCCTGATCCCGTGGGAGGGGCTGATCCCTTAGCAAGTTTGCAGATGACACAAAGCTGTGTGGAAGTGTGGATCTGCTGGAGGGTAGGGAGGCTCTGCAAAGGGACCTAAACAGGCTGGATCCATGGGCAGAGTCCAATGGGAGGAGGTTTAACACGGCCAAATGGTGGGTCCTGCACTTGGGGCACAACAACCCTATGCAGAGCTACAGACTGGGAGAAACCTGGCTGGAAAACTGCCAGGAGGAGAGGGACCTGGGGGTGTTGGTCGACAGCGACTGACCATGAGCCAGCAGTGTGCCCAGGTGGCCAAGAAGGCCAATGGCATCCTGGCTTGGATCAGAAATGGTGTGACCAGCAGGGCCAGGGAGGTGATTCTCCCTCTATACTCAGCACTGGTGAGGCCGCTCCTTGAATCCTGTGTTCAGTTGTGGGCCCCTCAGCACAAGAAGGATGTTGAGGCTCTGGAGCGAGTCCAGAGAAGAGCAACGAAACTGGTGAAGGGGCTGGAGAACAGGCCTTATGAGGAACGTCTGAGAGAGCTGGGGGTGTTTATCCTGGAGAAGAGGAGGCTGAGGGGAGACCTCATTGCTCTCTCCAACTACCTGAAAGGAGGGTGTGGAGAGGAGGGAGCTGGGCTCTTCTCCCAAGGGACAGGGGACAGGACAAGAGGGAATGGCCTCAAGCTCCACCAGGGGAGATTTAGGCTGGAGATTAGGAGGAAGTTTTTCACACAGAGGGTCATTGGGCATTGGACTAGGCTGCCCAGGGAGGAGGTTGATTCACCTTCCCTGGAGGTGTTTAAGGCACAGGTAGATGAGGTCCTGAGGGACTTGGTTTAGTGTTTGGTAGGAATGGTTGGACTCAATGATCCAATAGGTCTCTTCTAACCTGGTTGTTCTATGATTCTATGATTGATTCTATGACTGCGGCTCCACAGTCTGCGGTGAGGATGCATTCGTAGTCTGACATCAGTTCTTCTCCAGGCTCTTCTGACTCAGAGGGCAGGCTCTGCTTTTGCCCATACAGGTTCTCTGTGGTTAGATGCTCGCTCCCGATTAACGAACACTTGGAATTACCTGAACAACTGGAGGTATCTGCTCTATTTTCTGAGAATTCTTGAAAGTCCTGGATACTAACTTCACTGAGCACCTGAAGAGAAGAAAGTGCAAAATCAGTGCTAATAACTCTAACAAGGCAGGTTAAACAGTCTCTCTGATTTTGATATTTAAGTATAATTACCCGAAGTGGTTGGAAAACTTTTGACATTGAAGAGAACCTTAACAAAAATCTTAATTATTTATATGCAAGAGAATATTTCCCCATGTTAAATCTCTTAGTGTTCCCTATAGTGCATCAGCAACGCTTTATTTTTTTTTCTTTCCTGAGCTGGTGTGTCTTTAATAATTACACTTAATCATCCAGGAGATGTTCTGTACTTCCCTCATGTTCTTCTTTCTGATGGTGTTTGTCAGCTGCTCAGCTTGTGTGGCACAACTGAGGTGCTCCTCATCCTCTTGTCGTCGTTCAAGGGCATTTGTCTACTTTTTTTTGATAGGAATGGTTGGAATTGATGACCCAGTGGGTCTCTTCCAACCTGGTGATTCTATGATTCTGTGATTCTATGATTCTACCTGTGACTTAACACTTCTTAATCACACTGAGCACACGTCTCGGTGAAGTCCCAATTAAGCCAAAGTATCATATTTTTAAAGCCAATTTTAGAGATTATCAAAGTTTCTCATTGCAAACTAGGAAAAACCAAAGCTATTCATCCTACCTAAGTCCACAAAAAGGAGGAATTGCTTTACAGAGATTTTTTTTTTCCACAACCAGTGCTGCACAAGATCTGAAAAGGAGGTGAAATCACGCTGGATAATGTATTTTAATTAAAAACTACAAAGAGAATTTGGGTTCGTCGAGTGTAATTGCAGCTGGACGATTCCCAGCCATTATTTTGAGAGCCGACATGGGATCTGAACGAACAAAGGGCTGGTTTACTTAATAATCATTTCATTATCCTAGCAGAGGGCGTAAACCATGTTAACGAAGCTGGCATATGAAAGCAATTTGTAGCAAGAAATGAAATCAGGGCAGGGAAGTTACAAACAGCAATATAGAAATCGCATAAATGCAATTTACTCGGTGAAAGGATGTTAGAGTGTAAGGGAGATGGATCTTCTAATCACTTCCCATTTCTCTTTTCCTACCGAATGGCAGGATGAGTCATCAAACAGGGGAAAGGCAAACCGGGTATTTTATAATCGTCGCAGTGCAAAATAATATTTCAGGTTATTAATTATTTACGTTTTATTTCCTCGGCGCAGCTAAGCACTGGGCTGAGCTCCTTGGGTTTGCTGGGCTGGAAGAATCGGTGAGTAGCTGGTGTTTGGTCAAGACAAGTAAGACAGAAGCTGGAGTAGGAAGAGAAATATTGTAGGTAAAACTTCCGGCAAAAGATCATAGAATCAGAATCATCAGGTAGGAAGAGAACCACCGGATCATTGAGTCCAACCATCCCCATCAATCACTAACCCATGTCCCTCAGCACCTCATCCACCCGTCCCTTAAACACCTCCGGGGAAGGCGACTCAACCACCATCCTGGGCAGCCGCTGCCCAATGACCCTTTCTGTGAAGAATTTTTTCCTAATCTCCAGCCTAAACATCCCCTAGTGGAGCTTGAGGCCATTCCCTCTCATCCTGCCCCTTGGGAGAAGAGCCCAGCTCCCTGCTCTCCACAACCTCCTTTCAGGGAGTTGGAGACAGCAATGAGGTCTCCCCTCATCCTCCTCTTCTCCAGGATAAACACCCCCAGCTCTCTCAGCTGCTCCTCTTCTTCTCCAGCCCCTTCACCATCTTCATTGCTCTTCTCTGGCCTCGCTCCAGAACCTCAAGTATCTAGAACCTATTTTAGTAAAACCCCCAAACCCCTTAGCCCAAAACTCAACCCCAAACCTTTTCTTCATGGCTGAAGTTGTGAATATGGTTGGACTCAATGATCCGATGGGTCTCTTCCAACCTGGTTTTTCTATGAAAAGTCTGGTGTTCTACACATGTGCCGATGTCACTGTGACCAGTGAGCACTCGACTTGTTCTGAAAATCATGCTTTCATTTCCCAAATGCATCGCTTACCACCCTTATATGTAATTAAGCGTCTTAATTAAACCTGCTGGCTGCTTTGATGCCTGCACAGCTTCATAAGCCAAGAGAACAGAGGGTACCCTGTCCCTTAAAATTAAAGAGAGCTGTTTACAAGTTCAGAGGGAAGAAAACTTTCCGCTCCAGCCCTGCCAGGTCTCTCCGGCACCGAGATGTGGTGAAGATGTTCCCCTGCGGGAGGTCATCGGCTGGCGCTCGTCGTCGACTAAATTAGAAATAACAGCCCCGGAGTGTTCTTTGCAGCTGACAAATGGATGGGGACGCTTCCCGGGGCCGTCTGGCTCGCAGGAAACACCAGCACGAGTGTCACCGCTTAGATAACGTTCAGGCTGTTATTTCAACTGACATAGAGATGACTTGAAGAAAAGTTAAAGCCACTTCCTGTCCCTGAAGGGGTTCAAGGGCAGGTTGGATGAGGCTTGGAGCTCCTGATCCAGTGGGAGGTGTCCCTACCCAGGGCAGGGGTGGGACTGGATGGTCTTGGAGGTCCCTTCCAACCCCAAATATTCTACGATTCTAAAACGAGAAAGATCACTTGCAGCCAAAGCAACAACTTGCACTAAAATCTTTGTAGCTTATCTCCTTAGATCAGTTAAATTTTTGGTACAAAGTATTTTTTCCAGAGATTTGGGGCTTCCCCCCTCCCTCCCCCAATGTTCTAAAGTCATGGAGTTAAGTTTAATAAACGTCTTCAGTTAATCATGTAATCCTGCTGCCTCCGACAGGTACAAACACGTTGGGCTTATTCACACGGTTGAAATTCAGCTCTTCGGGAGCTGCCTGATAAGCGAGATCTGAAATTTTCCGTTCATCCAAACGATGCAAATTCCCCTCTCGCGTGTGTTTTCGGTTGCTGATTTGCCTCTACCCGAGAGCTCGGTGCGTGGCCACTTGCAGCCACTCATGTGAGCGGCAGGAATCTCTGGCGAGCTGCCTCCCTGGGGGGTTCTGGAGGGGAAAGCGAAGCCTGGAGGAAACGCAGAGCCACACCAGTTGTGTTTTTAGCTCATTACTCATCGCCGCCTGCTGCCAGCCCTTTCACCCTGACACACGCACCCAACGTGTCTTTGCCAGCACCACCACGTAGAATCATAGAATGAGAGAATCATAGAATCACCAGGTTGGAAGAGACCCACCGACTCATTGAGTCCAACCATTCCCATCAATCACTAACCCATGTCCCTCAGCACCTTTTCCATCTGCCCCTTAAACACCTCCAGGGAAGGTGGATCAACCCTCTCCCTGGGCAAACAGGCTGCATCCTCACCTGGGGCCCTGGTGGAACTCAAGGTGATGAACTATGTTCAGTTCTGGGCCTCTCAGCACAAGAAGGATGTTGAGGCTCTGGAGCGAGTCCAGAGAAGAGCAACGAAGCTGGTGAAGGGGCTAGAGAACAGACCTTATGAGGAACGGCTGAGAGAGCTGGGGGTGTTTATCCTGGAGAAGAGGAGGCTGAGAGGAGACCTCATTACTCTCTACAACTACCTGAAAGGAGGTTGTCCCTCCCTGCCTCAGGGCGAGCTCGGAAAGCTGTCATCCCCCCAATCCATGCCTGCTGCTCCTTGGCTGATGGATTAATTTTGCAGTGACACTGGTGTGATTAAGAAATTCGAGTAATCACAGAATCGTAGGATCACCAGGTTGGAAGAGACCCATCAGATCATTGAGTCCAACCACTCCCAGTGCAACCAACGGGGATTGTTGTGCAGCTTGGCCTGATTGGTCTTCTTGGCATTAAATGTTAATGGTTTTACTCACTTTTTCTGTCAAAAATAGCTAGATTCAGAACAGGGAGTCTTCAACTCAACCAAGAAGCAAAATGTCTCAGCGCTTTGTTATTTAGATGGTGAATTCCGGAGGCTTAATAGCAACGGCAGGCGGCTCATCAGTATTTATTAGGCTGGAGGCGTGTGGAGCACTTTCTATGCATGAAAAACCTTCTGCGGGAAAGTTGTGCAGTCAGTAGGTCTCGGAAATGAATTCCAGCCGCCGGTGGCATCTCGCAGCCCTTGTTGATTCATGTCCCAGAAAGGGCTGCTTATCTGGCTCCCTGCTTATCTCTCTGCCTCTCGCTGGACTGAGCCCAAGCTTAGGCGAGAATTGCAACTAAAGGGCACTAGGAAGACGTCCGGTCTGGGTAAGGAGATAGCAAACCACAAAAAAAATAAAAATATAAATCATTCTTAAATCATAGAATCACCAGGTTGGAAAAGACCCATTGGATCATCGAGTCCAACCATTCCTATCAAACACTAAACCATGTCCCTCAGCACCTCATCTACCCGTCCCTTAAACACCTCCAGGGAAGGGGAATCAACCACCTCCCTGGGCAGCCTAGTCCAATGCCCAATGACCCTTTCTGTGAAAAACTTCCTCCTAATCTCCAGCCTAAATCTCCCCTGGTGGAGCTTGAGGCCATTCCCTCTTGTCCTGTCCCCTGGTACTTGGGAGAAGAGCCCAGCTCCCTCCTCTCTACAACCTCCTTTCAGGTAGTTGTAGAGAGTAATGAGGCCTCCTCTCAGCCTCTTCTTCTCTATGCTAAACACCCCCAGCTGGTGGCTAAGTTCTCGCTGTCCTCCCCCATCCCGCATTTGTTGTGTTGATACACAGCACCTGGGACTCCTCATTGCTGTGCTAGCAGCCACGAGAAATAACCCAAATATAATTTATGATCTTCCTCCTGCTGTTTATTTTGAGTCTAACCACCTATTGTTTGTGTGTGCTTCTACCCACTCAAAAAGTGTGCCTTTTCTTCTCCCCAAAAGGACTGGATTCCAATTTTATTTTATGAACTAACTCCATCATTCATTATTTGAGTGGAGAACAAATTAGTAGATCTCGAGCAATTTCTTTTTTTGCTGCGGCCACATGTGGGAAATGCTGGTTTAATCCTTCCTTTTGCTTTATTGCCATGAGGGGACACGTGGTGAACCCTACGGGGCTCCTGCAGCTGGTGGAGGCTTTATTTTTGTTGGTATTTATCAGTCTAAACACAAATGTTTCCACACAAACCTGGAAATCTGAGCGATGCATAAAACCAGAACATCAGCACCGATAAGGTTAGTGCTGGAATCCAAATATTTGTTTCAACCAAGGACGTAAAATGAGTTTCAACTCATTTGAAAGCGCCGAGAAGCAAGTCGCACTTTTCTTTTCGAGCTTTGTGTACAACGTGAGAGCCATAAAGTGACACTGATGTGCTAGTTAATCCTTTATCTCTTCCCTAATACCTATTAATCACTGTCGGGTTTAAGTAGCTGGTGCTGGCACAGGGATTGGAAAGATTGTGCTAGAGATAGGAGAAGAGCTGAAAAGAAAAGCATCCACAGGAGCGAATGTTTAGCTTAGAGAAGAGGAGGCTGAGAGGAGACCTCATTACTCTCTACAACTACCTGAAAGGAGTTGTAGGAGGAAAGGAGTAGTTGAAAGGAGGAAGTTTTTCACGGAAAGGGTCATTGGGCATTTGACTAGGCTGCCCAGGGAGGTGGTTGATTCACCTTCCCTGGAGGTGTTTAAGGCACAGGTAGATGAGGTGCTGAGGGACATGGTTTAGTGTTTGATAGGAATGGTTGGACTCAATGATCCGATGGGTCTCTTCCAACCTGATTGTTCTATGATTCTATGAATGAATCTTCAGGGGTGATGGTTACACCAAGAGTAGGAATGTGGCCTCTTGTAACAACAAAGCTGAGCTCCTCTCAAGAAAAAGGAGCTTGAAAACAGGTTCCAATAGAAATCACAGAATCATAGAATCACCAGGTTGGAAGAGACCCACCGGATCATCGAGTCCAACTATTCCCACCAATCTCTAACCCTTGCCCCTCAGCACCTCAAATCAAGCATATCTGAATTTTCTGAACGTTTAAATGAAAGACGCAATAAAAAAAATGGCAAAAGTTGGGTTTGTTTGGAGAGGGGAAGGCTCTGAAGAAACCTTAGAGCGACCTTCCAGCTCCTGAAGGGGCTACAGGAAAGCTGGGGAGGGCCTGTTTACAAAGGCTTTTGTGATAGGATGAGGAGCAACGAGGGTAAACTGGAGAGGAGCAGGTTTAGACTGGACAGAAGGAGGAGGTTGATCGATTTGCCTGGCCCTGGTGTGTTTGCACAACTCCCCTTCTGCTTTTGTTTCTGCTTAGAACAACTTGGTGGCATCTCTCGCTCTATTCTGGCTCCAGGAATGCAGAAGCAGAGGGGGTCAAGTGAACTGACAGTTTCTTGATTGCCTGAGGGAGTTCAAATTCTCATCACATGTGGTCTCCTAAGTCTCCCAGACACACCTGCTCCTAATCTGGTTTGATTTAAGGTTGGGTGTGGATTTAAACCTGAGTTTGGGCCCAGTTGTTCTCTTCTTGCTGTGAGAAAGGAGCTGCTAAGCCCCTGTTTGTTGGTCTGGACATCACCACCACCTCAGTGCTCTGCCTGGGCTGAGCTCCTCCTGATAATTCTTTGCTGCTTTGTGTAAGTGACTCAATCTGACTTGAATTTCTTCACTGAAAGGGTTGTTGGGCACTAGAATGGTCCAGGGAGGTGGTTGAATTACCTTCCCTGGAAGGGTTTAAGGGACGGGTGGATGAGGCACTGAGGGACATGGTTTAGAGATTGGTGGGAATGGTTGGACTCAATGATCCGGTGGGTCTCTTCCCACCTGGTTATTCTACAATTCAACCTCCTTCGTTTCTTTTGAGCTTCCGTAGCCTATGAAAAGATATATTAGTCAGCTGCTGATTTTTTTTTTTTTTTTGTTTTGTTTGCGGATGTGGTGTTGTTAAAGGTTCCTGCTCCAGGTTGCTTTGGTTTTCGGTTGTTTCACTTGAGACAAAACTGTTCTGTGGTACCATAAGGAGCTCCTTTATGGTAAACTACACCGAGACCTTATAGTGACCTCCAATACTTGAAGGGGCTACAAGAAAACTGGGGAGGGACTGTTTACAAAGGCTTGTGGTAGGATGGGGGGTAATGGGTATGAACTGGAGAGGGGCAGGTTTAGACTCAATATGAGGAATAATTTCTTCACCATGTGAGTGATGAGGGCCTGGAACAGGTTGCCCAGAGCAGTGGTGGCTGCTCCATGCCTTGGAGGGGTTCAAGGGCAGGTCGGATGGGGCTTGGAGCCCTGATCCAGTGGGAGGTGTCCCTGCTCATCATAGGTGGGACTGGATGGGCTTGGAGGTCCCTTCCAAGCTGAACTATTCTATGAAATTGGGGAGAGAAGGCTGTCCTTGAGAACCAACCTATGGCAATACCAGGTTTCAGCTCCTATGAAGAACCATCCCCTGTCCTACTTCAAGGCCTGGTTGGCATCACGTTCATCCCTGTGTGCTTTGGGGATGTCACCTGGCTGGTGAAATACAGAAGTTTTCTCCATTTGTGTAACTCTCCAATTATTGTTTTGGGTTTTTTTTTTTTAAATTTGCGTTATTGAAAATCTTGATTTAACAGCCGAATAACTCACCTCCCTTCCCGCCTTGTGTGGAAGAAGCTAGAGGAGTGAATGTGAATAACTTCAGGCCAAGTCAAAATCCTACTAGTTGTTTTTTTCCCTTTTTTTTGTTTCTTTTATTAAAAAAACAGTTTTCTGTTTCTCTTTAAACACAGCAAAACTCGGATTTTTTTTCACCCAAGTATACCTGTTGCTTCTATTCAGTCTGTCAGCAGCCAGTTCTCGGTCTTCTCATATTTGCAGAATTTTCTGTCCTTTTTTTTTTTTTTTCTCAAACCCCAGAACTTCTTTCAAGGCGACGATAAATGTTTTACTTTGCAGAGTTTTATTTTTTTTTTTTACCCTAGTTATCAGCAGCAGATGTTGTTGACATCTTTGGCTCCAAGAAATAATTTAGGTTATTGTTTACCTTGACTTCTGTGTTTGTTCACAAGCAGCTTTCATTTAGGGAAAAAGAGAAATAGAGGAGAAAAAAAATAGAGGAGAAGGGGGGGGGAAAAAGTCAATAATTTGCTGTTTGTGTGATGCAGAAGTTGAGTGGCTCAATAAAATGGTGTTGACTGGTTCAGCCATGAGCAATATTATCTTTAAATAGTTCTTGAAATCCTTATTTTAGTATATATTGGTAGAAAATCCTCACGATAAAGCTACACATCCTGCAGTCCTGGATGAAGATGATGCTGGTTGGGCTGGAGGAGTCTCGGCTGACGTAAACCAGGGGGAGGTGTGATGGTTGGGACTGTGTTTAGGTGAAATAATAATAATAATAATAAGGCTGGTGAGGTGGGCACGTGGCTCACATCAGAGCGATGGGTTTGGATCCAGGATTGCTTAGGTAGGCAGGGGACACTGTATCCAGCTCCATGAAGGCCGAGTAGAGTGTGGTGAGCTGGAGGTCGGGCAAGGTGCTGTGGGGGGCTCCGCCGGTGCCGTTGGTGCCCGTGTCCACTGGGCACTGGGAAGGGAAGCACTGGGAAGGCGTTGGGGATGACGAGATGAGGACGAGGGGATCCACGGCCAAGCTGTCGTCTTTCAGCTCCTCCCAGAGGTTCCCTGCAACAAACCAGAAGGGATTGAATGGCCTCAAGCTCTACCAGGGGAGGGTCAGGATGGACATCAGGGAAAAAAATTTCACGGAAAAGTTCATTAGGCAATGGAACAGGCTGAACAACGAGGGGGTTGAGTCACCCTCCCCAGAGGGGTTTAAGGGATGGGTGGACGAGGTGCTTAGGGACATAATTTAGTGATTGATAGGAATGGTTGGACTCAATGATCCAATGGGTCTCTTCCAACCTGGTGATTCTATAAGAGCTTTAGGGCTGTACTAAGTGTAAATGCTTTTTATCTTGAGGTCGAGGCAGTTGGTTCTGTTAGTAGTTCTTTCCTGTCCCCCCTGCCCAAGCTCCCCCTCGGTTACACACGTGTTTCAATATTGATCAGATATTAAACCTCATTGATAGTTCTTATTATCTTCTACACGTAGAAATGCAGTCGTGGAGCAAGTTACCCTCAGCTGAGGTGTTTCTGAATCCCGAGGCCAACTGACCAAGTGGGTGAAGCCATGTGTCTGTGTATCTGTAGGTAATCATCTCCCTAGAACCACTGTAGTGAAGCCTCCTGTGATTGACAGGAATGGTTGGACTCGATCCAATGGGTCCCTTCCAACCTGGTTGTTCTATGATTCTATGTCTGCTCCTCTCTAAGTGCTACTGAGCAATCCTGTTCGACTGTGACATCGATTTTTTTTTTTGCATAGGATCAGAGTTGTCTGTATTAAAATGTATTTATAAAAAATATATTTTTTGTGGCTTTTCTATGATTCTATGACTTTGTGCTCAAGTGCCTTTTGAGGTATTCCTCTCTGGGAGCAGTCGTGCAGCTGTGCATGTGGGCGCTTGTCATGGAGGAAGGAAAAAGAAGGCTTAGAGTTGTTATTTGTCTCCATTACGACTTTAGATTTGGGAGAAAGAAGCATTGATTTAAAGAAAATTATTTCCTTGATTATTGGCAAGATTCTGTTGCATGTGTATCTTTATGAAGCTTTTGTATTTGACAACAAACACTCATTAAAAGGGGAAATTGCCTCTTATCTTTATAGCGTAGGGAAGCCCTAATGGCTTTGGGAGATACGGAAGAGCAAATGGCATTTTATGGGACAAATCTCCAAATGATATCACTGTGAAACTCCGTTTCTTGTGTTCTTCTGGTGTAGCATCCCCTGAATTGCAAACGAAGTCACTGGATGTGGGATTGACCTGACCAGGTCACCAGGATCACCAGGTTGGGAGAGACCCACCAGATCCAGTCCAACCATTCCCATCAATCACTATCCCATGTCCCTCAGCACCTCGTCCACTCATCCCTTAAATCCTTCCAGGGAAAGGGACTCAACTCCTTCCCTGTTCAGCTTGTTCCAGTGCCCAATGACCCTTTCTGTGAAAAATTATTTACAAGATGATTCAATTATTTAACGTCGATCAACCCCTCGTGACAGGGGGTTGGGTCTGGATGGGCTTTGACTTCCCTTCCAATCCAAACCATTGTATGATGGTTAAAAAGGGACATAAATGCGTATTTGTAGTCTGGGATGTGATGAATAAGCCTCACTCTGCAGAGCAGAAGTGCCTTTGGTACCCACCTTGGAGGTCAAAATCAGTCAGGGATGGATTAAGAGCATCGATGTCGTTGCTGAGGTCGCCCTCCTGCATGAGGGTGTCCTGCACCGTCCGGGCCGTCGAATGCTCCGCCAGCATCTTCCCCCCACACATCGGCGGCGTCTGGGCTGGCAGCGGAGAATCCTGAGGGATGCTGGGCTGAGTTCTGCCTTCGCTTTGCGCCTCCCCAACAGCAAACAGGGCCTGAGGGGCAGGCGACTGTTGCATTAATGTACTTGAGATGGGAGGAAAACCCTGTGGGGACGAGTAACACGCCGTCTGCTGCCCCCCAAGCAAACTGGGGAGTGGGTTCTTGACCTGTAGAGCTCCTGAAGCGTGGATGCTGTGCAAGGGTTGGGGGATCCCGGTGGAAAGGGAAGGCTCGCACAAGGAATGGGGTTGGACTGCCATCTGCCTGGGAAGGGATGTGCTTGCAAGGCCTGGTGGACTGCAGGACAGGATGGAAGATCTCAGCTTCTCGCTCTTGTCGCCTATCAGCGTGTCAAGTTCTTCTAGAAAACAAGAAAACCCCCAAGCCGTGACTTAATTATTCCCCAAACAGTGACTTAATTATTCCTAGCAGAGCTTTCATCTTCATTGTCGTCACTAGAATTCGTAGAAACATAGAAAAACTAGGTTGGAAGAGACCCACTGGATCATCGAGTCCAACCATAATTTTGTAGTGTTCCTTGGGGAACAGGCAAACGAAAGCGCTAGCGCTTAAACACCCTGGAGGTGTTTAAGGGACGGGTGGATGAGGTGCTGAGGGACATGGTTTAGTGTTTGGTAGGAATGGTTGGACTTGATGATCCAATGGGCCTCTTCCAACCCTATGATTCTATGATTCCGATAGGAACTCCAAAAGCTTGGGATGTTTCTCTAACCTATCATTGCCAACGGTTTTTCAAACCTATCACTGCATTTTTGCCTTTAAGGGTTGGATGCTTAGGAGTTAAGCCCTATAGAATAAAACGTGAAATTATTTCAGTCTTGTCTTAAAGCTCAGTGAGATATCGAGCAGGAACGTTTTGTTGGTGGAGCTCCTCTGTGCCCCTTTGGAAGCAAGACCAGCTCTTAGAGAATTCTGCTTTTTATTTCTTTCTTTGTTTCGCTTCATCAGCAGGAAAAAAGTCTCAAATGTGTTCTGAAATGAAATGTAAGTTCTCTTATGCAGCAAAGATCTGGGGATTGCTCTTTGCAAATTCATAGAATCATCAGGTTGGAAGAGACCCACTGGATCATCGAGTCCAACCATTCCCATCAAATCACTAACCCATGTCCCTCAGCACCTCATCCACCCACACCTCGTATCACTGACCTGGCTTGGCCATGCTCTTCCTTACAGCAACAGGGTCTTTCCTCTTCCATTTCTGCAGCTCCTCCTGCATCTTATCAATCTTGGCTGGGTTCAGCGCCCACAAACAGCCTTTGCGAGAAGAATTGCCCGACTTGTTTTCCACTTTCTCGAAGCACTTGTTCAGAGATAAGTTGTGGCGGACGGAATTCTTCCAGCCGTCCGGAGCTGTCTGGAAAAACAAAGCCAATCTGAGAATGGAGCTTCAGAAAAATACAAATGAATTACAAACGGTTGGACTCGATGATTCGATGGGCCTCTTCCAACCTGTTTGTTCTATGATTCTAAATATATATATATTTATATATATATATCTTTGTTTGGAGTGGTGAGGTGATAAGAAAGGCTGTTTAGAAGGTACTTTCTACAATACAAAACCCGCATGTTCCAAGGAAGCCACAAAAATGTTGTGTGGGAAGAGAGGGATCAGATAAAACAGGAGTTGATCTTCTAGGCAGGAAGGTTGTCCAAGGAGCTGATGTGTTTTTAAGGCTGGATTTCCAAATAGCAAGATTTAAGGGCGTAAAGGATTATAGTTTTCATAGGAAATCTATGGTTGGACTTGATTATCCGATGGGTCTCTTCCAACCTGGTGATTCTATGATTATAATTTGACTACTTAGCATATACGTGTGACTAGCCAGTTATGCACCAAATGGTTTTAAATACAGGTTTCTACATCTTTTTGATTTGCATTTATTTTTAACTCAGTCGCGGAAGGTTCTTTAAACCGATAACTCCCAAGTGACAGGGGACAGGACAAGAGGGAATGACCTCAAGCTCCGCCAGGGGAGATTTAGGCTAGAGATTAGGAGGAAGTTTTTCACGGAAAGGGTCATTGGGCATTGGAATAGGCTGCCCAGGGAGGTGGTTGATTCACCTTCCCTGGAGGTGTTTAAGGGACGGGTGGATGAGGTCTTGAGGGACTTGGTTTAGTGTTTGATGGGAATGGTTGGACTCAATGATCTGATGGGTCTCTTCCAACCTGGTTGTTCTATGATTCTATGATAAATATATGTCTAAGCTTCATTAAAATCATAGAATCGCCAGGTTGGAAAAGACCCATCGGATCATTGAGTCCAATCATTCCCACCAATCACTAACCCACGTTCCTCGTGATCACTGTATTTTTATTTATGCTACTTCTCATCAATAAGGGAAACAAAATTCCCCGAGGGCTGCTCTGCATCCAGCTGCCAGAATGGGAAGAAAAGCAACATCCCTGCAAAGCTTCTGTTTATGCTGTTTAATTTTTTACAATCTCTCTTTTTTTCCCCCCTTCCCTGATTACTCGTTAAAAGGGCTATGAAAATGCATATCGCTGGGAGGGCTGGAGAGGGGAAATACCCAGCGAAACAGTCACGTTCTGAGTCTGATGGGAAATTCCTGTTTGGTTGCTAAAGTCTGGTCTGGAAGAAAGGATCTTGCATCCTTTTATTCCTTATGAATTTGTCTGATGTTTACTTGATTTCACTCATTTCTACTGCCTTACTCACACAGCCAGATCTTGCCCATCGCATTAAGGCTTTGTAAATTAATTAGCGTGGATGTTCGTATCAAGGTTCCCGTAGGAAGTTCCTGATGTGTCACTTCCTTAGAATCACCAGGTCGGGAGAGACCCATCGGATCGAGTCCAACCATTCCCACCAATCTCTAACCCATGTCCCTCAGCACCTCGTCCACTTGTCCCTTAAACCCCTCCAGGGAAGGCGACTCAACCCCCTCCCTGGGCTTTTTTTTTTTCATTAAAAACAAGATTGATTGGTTGTGGAAGCTAAAAGTGTTATTTGCTAAAAAAAAAAGACAGTATTTTCCTTTCACAGCAGAGGTTTCTACCCTTTTGGCCCACCTGATGTCAGCATTTCACTGTTCTCTCCATCAGCCCCGTAGGTGAAACTGCTTCTGTTTCTATTTGAAATAAAACCTAGAACAAAACCCTTTAAAACTTTCTGCTGCAGTAAAATTGAAGATGATCAGTTTTTTTTCTCCCTTGTGGCTCATATTCAAGTAATTCCAGAGAGGATAAAACCATTCCTTTGAGGTAAGACGTAGACTTAGCTACGGGACGAGCTAACCTGAAAGAATATTCAAGTTTCTTGCCCTGTTATGTGAGAAAATATTCATGGACATGAATCCCTGTACGTGAGTCTGTCTGCCTCGTTATCCAGTCAGGATAATTAGTATTTCTGCTAAGTACTGGAGAGGATGGGAGCGGCTTGTGCCTCTCAGAGGTTCTCAGAACGTCTGGGGGTGTAAGGGTGAGATTTTCTTTGAAACGTTAAGAGCAAAAGGTACATGGATTTATTCAGGAGCCGGATGGCAGGAGCTGAGCAGGTTCTTGCCTTAAACTTGATCTTGCTGAGCAGTGAGAAATAGCTGTGGAGCTAGGGAGACCCTGGAGGAACATGGTCGTATTTTGGATTCTACGATTCTCTAGCGTTTGATAGGAGTGGTTGGACTCAATGATCCAATGGGTCTCTTCCAGCCTGGTTGTTCTATGATTCTATGATTCCGACTCCATCACTGGTGCTACTATTTGATTGCTTATTAATGGGCTGAGCTACTGAAGTGGCTCTTGTTTGGCTGGAACCTCCTTGCTCTGGGTAGTTTCTGTCATCGCTGCATCCAATGAGACTCTAAACTCGCTGCTCTAAGCTCCATCGCACCACAGACCTTTCCAACCTCTCGGACAACAGGCGCTAACCCCAATTAACAAGATTAAAGACTCCCTAATCGCTACAAAGAATAATTAAAAAAAAGACAAGCAAAAAAAAAATATTATTGTACAAACCCATTGATCTTGGCCACCTCTTGAAGTTTAAAGAGTTCCATGATCTTGCAAAACCCTTTCCCTTTAAATCTAGGTCTCAAGAGAAGGGAGAGGTACATCAAAGAGTAATTCAAATTTAGCTGCGTAACTGTGTTTGTTTTTTTTTGGTTTTCTTTTCTTTTTCTTTTTTTTTTTAGGACGTAGGAGTTGGACTGCTCTGTTTCAACTAGAACTGAGATTGTTGCATCACAGAAACTAAATTTTCTGCTGCGGCAGTGAATACAAGTTAATTGGACTCGGCTTGTATCATCCAATGTCTCCCAGCGAGGTTCTGTGTACACTTGCACTCTCCTTTTCTCTCCAACTCAAATTGCTTCCCTTCCCCCTGCTCTATCCTCCTGTTTAGCGAATTCTAGGAGCAACAACCAAGTGTTCTTGATTGATTTTTTTTTTTTTTAATATTGCTGAAGTCTCCCTGAAAAGAGAGAATCAAGGACATCCCTATTTGCCATAACTTGATAATTCTGGGGCTGCTGCCATGAACAGAGGTAGATGGGGCTTAGTGCCCAGAAAGAGAATTTTACTGTTTGGGATGGAACCAGTCAATCGTTTGATTGTATTTGTAATTAAAATTGTAATTATTAATTAATTAAAATTGATTGTATTTATAATTAAAAATGCAAAAGCAAAGCCATTGCAAAACACTCTACTCCCTGCACTATCCGCTTCTTATAGTGCCTATGACAGCAGCAACCTTGTTCTTGCTAAGTATTATAGGTATTATACTTCGTAGAGTATGTGCGAGTGATGAGGTTGTCCGAGACGGACATCCCAGCTCCAGAGTGGAGCAGATCATAGAATTACCAGGTTGGAAGAGACCTATCGGATCATCGAGTCCAACCATTCCTAGCAAACACTAACCCATGTCCCTCAACACCTCGTCCACCCGTCCCTTAAACACCTCCAGGGAAGGTGAATCAACCACCTCCCTGGGCAGCCTATTCCAATGCCCAATGACCCTTTATGTGAAAAACTTCCTCCTAATCTCCAGCCTAAATCTCCCCTGGTGGAGCTTGAGGCCATTCCCTCTTGTCCTGTCCCCTGTCCCTTGGGAGAAGAGCCCAGCTCCCTCCTCTCCACAACCTCCTTTCAGGAGGAGATGACCTACAACCTCTGTATCTGACACCCCAGAGGACGGGATGGATGCATTTTTAAGAATATTGGTCCTTTTAATGAGTTGTTATTGAGGATTGGCCACTTGGTATCTGCACCATCTCAAAGTCTTGAATGGTTCTTAATACAGTTTTGTGTTAAATACTACCTTGTATCGTGCTCACGTTTTTACCTGAACCTGAAGTGCTGGGTAGTTTGTGATCATGAAGAGATACAGTGTGTAATTGAGTTGATGTTAATCTAAGAAATACGCCTTTTCAGGCATAACTTCACCTCCCTCATTCCCTCTGTTGCTTAGAAAGAGATTTTCTCCCTTTCCTGTGCAACTCACCTTAAAGTAAGGAAAATGTTCCGTCATGAAATTGTAAATCTCGCTGACTGGTAAACTCCCCGTCTTGCTGTTCTTGAGAGCCATGAAGATCAGGATGCTTTAGGGAGAGAGGAAAAAAAAAAGTTTGAGGAAAAAAAAACTTCTGCTCAGAATCAGAAAAAAAGACTATTTCATGGTAAACTAGAATAATCGCTTTGGATTTCACTATCACGGCATCAACGTTGTTGATGCTTAAGGTTCCCATTGAGTTGTTTGTAAGCAATCTCCTTGCACTCTACTGTTGTTAAGGGTCTTTCCCAAAGTGTATATGGGAGGGTTTGAAGCAAAAAAATTCCAAGAAATTGGAATAGGGACCTCAGCCTTCCAGACCTACTTGGGTGTGTTTAATTTTGTGTTTGAACTCTTAAACCAGTAAAGGTTGCAAAGAGCACCTCAAACTACTGGTGACAGAGGGAATCATTAAGTTGTAACTCTCCAATTCCTTTTGTTGGACTGTTTGGGGACTAAAGCTGTGTGGAGGCTGTGTTTGTAGGCATCTCCCTGCCCTAGGAGCTGGAGGAAAAAAAAAATAGGGTTTAATCCAGGTCCTGGAAGAGACAACCAAGTGTGGTTAGTCTTGTGCTGATGTAATTTTCACCACCTAAGATTGTGCGTTAAAGAAAAGTTGAGCTTTTGTGGGGGCGATCGAGGTTGTTTGCATGCTTTGCAACATTTCCTTTCCCCTCTGCCTCGGCCCCAGAGTCTGGAACGTCTCGTGATTCATAGGTACAGGACAGAGCACACTGGGAAGGAGACGGAGAAGAGTAAGCGTGTTCTTGCAAATGAAGCTGGAAATCTGCCATGGGTAAACACCGAATTTCCCATAACCTTTTTTTTTTTTAAAAAAAAAAAAGCTTTTATTACCTGTAGGAGTAGATGGGCTTGGGAAATAGAGGCTGCTGAGGTTCTTGACTACTTTGAGGAGCAATCCTTTGGTAAGGGTAGTGCGAAGAAGTGATGTAAGTCACGGGGTAGCTGCCTCCTGAGGGATACTAATAGTACAACAAAAGAGATGTTACTTGGTTTAGCAACAATCTCTCAAAAATATTTCTTTTTTTTAACGGTAATAAACTATTTGGTTTTGAGGATGATGCCTTCAGCTTGAGTTTCATGGTGGTTACGATGAGTCAGACCTGAAGTCATTCTAGTGTGATATTAGAAAACATTAATATTACCAGAAAATGCATAAGAAGAAGTAGGGCATGTGTGAAGAGGCACTCGCTGATATCATAGAATCACCAGGTTGGAAGAGACCCACTGGATCATCAAGTTCAACCATTCTCATCAAACACTAACCCACGTCCCTCAGGACCTCATCCACCCGCCCCTTAAACACGTTGGTTGCTGCAGGATCCTGTGTCAGTCAGTCCCAAATTGAAGTATGTAAAAAAAAAAAAAAAAAAAAAACAAACAAAAAAAAAACCCAAAAACCCAAATCACTCTACTTTCTTTTATTATTGTCTCTTATCTGCGGAGGAGACCCTGCCTATGGCAGGGGGTTGGAACTGGGTGGTCTTTAGTGTCCATTTCAACCCAAACCATTCCACGAGTCTAGGATTTTCTATCCCAAACCCATCAGAAGAATAGACACTTAAGATCAGGCAGAATTTACGCTGCTCCTGCCCAACCCATAATACTCCCCGAGGCTGAAATGCGAAGATATCACTTCGAGATCTCCAAGACCATCCAGCACTCCAGACCTACTCAAGAAATGGGTCATGCCATCACCGGGCTAGGAATATGCCAGTGCAAAACCGTAGGTGAAATAAGGGAGATAATCCCTCTAGATAATCCCGATTGCATCAGAATTTCTGCAAGTTTGCTCTCCAATTTTTTTTTTTTGTTTGAACCCTGCAGTTGGTCACATATTTTCCAAATTGCAGCTCAAACCTCCTGGCAAGCAACTTCTGAGAACAAAGAAACGCTCAACTGTGGAGGTGAGATACCATCAGCTGGCGCTCGGCTCAACACCGGCTCCCTCTGAGCTCACAGCTCAGCAGGAGAGGAACTTTGGCCTCCACGAGATGAACCTTTGCAGATGCCAGGGCTAGGGCACGGCCAAAATTAGGAGTTGTGTCATGTGCTATTAAAGAATCCACCTGCATGCTTTCCCTCGGACTCAAAGGCTGCTGAACCCTCTTCCAGTGCTTTGCTGCTTCCCTCCAGAAAACCTGTGTCATGATATTTTTATGGTTCCTCTGGGAGATTATGGAGCTTTCCAGACTTGTTGAGAGACGTTCTTTGATAATTAGTTTACGCATCTCCTTAGTTTCTTACTCTCATTCCTATTTCCAGACCAATAGTCCTGTTGCTCTTGGTCTTTGTCCCCTTCAAGTACTTGAAAGTTCATCATGTGCTTGCAAAACATTCATAGTTTGTTTATTCTGGATTCTGAATCATTTGTTTCAGTTTCTCAGTAATTTTGTTGTTGCTGGTTGGGTTTTTTTTTTTTGCCTGTTTGCTTTTATTTTCTGAACATTAAACTGCCTGAAGTGGAATGTGGAAAAACATACTGGATATGCTAATTTGTTTGCTCCAGTCAGCAGGGATGAAAGGAAGGACATGTACGTAATTAATTGTCTTCTGCCTTTTTTAAACTAAATATCGGGCGAAGTCTCCAGAACAGTTGTGAACTTAATTCTTTGCTGCCTCTTCTACTGTCTCGGGTGCAGATTTTTCCATCAGAGTAGAAAACTGGGTAATTAAACACAGAATTATAGAGTGGGTTGGGTTAGAAGAGATCTCAAAGCACACCCGATTCCACCTCCTGCTCTGGGCAGGGACACCTCCCACTGGATCAGGGGCTCCAAGCCCCATCCAACCTGCCCTTGGACACCTCCAGGGATGGGGCAGCCACCCCTGCTCTGGGCAACCTTCACAGTAAAACATTTCTTCCTAAGATCTCACCTCACTCTCCTCTCTTGCAGCTCCAAATTCATGAGATTATTTTGATTTTCATTGCTCTCGGTGGCTCTTTGAAAGGAAGGGATGCAAAGACGGGGATGGGGGTGATGTCATCACCAAAGGACTGGGCGCTTTAAGGATTATTTCTGTTTTATTGGTTTCATTGTTCCTCTTTTTGAGGGAAGAGAGACTGGGGAACGGGCTGGTGCGACAGACTCGAGCTGGTTTTGCAGTCGCACAACTGGCATGAAAGGTGTCCGTGTTTTATGGTGGGTGGGTAGGTGACTTCAGCGAGTGGCTGCTGCTTCTTTCAGGTCTATAAGAAGTAGTCTTTCTTCTGAGTCACCGTGTGTGCGGTGCCCAGGAAAGGGGAAGGTGAAGCCATTTTATCGTTTAGTGTTTGATAGGAATGGTTCGACTTGATGATCCGATGGGTCTCTTCCAACCTGGTTGTTCTATGATTCTGTGATTTGGACAAAATTAACAAAGGAGCTGATCTCTCTCTAATCCTTCTAATGAAAAGGGAGGGAGAGCGTGAACATCTGAGGGACATGGTTTAGTGCTTGATGGGAGAGGCTGGACTTGGTAATCCAGTAGGTCTCTTCCAACCTGCTAATTCTATGATTCTATGATCTTTCAGACTAAAGAGACTTGGTGATCCAGTAGGTCTCTTCCAACCTGCTAATTCTATGATCTTTCAGACTAAAGAGCCTGTTCTCTTGAGGATAATTTCCTAGTGATTTAAACTGGACTGTTCCATTAGTAGAAGTGTAAGATAGTGGTAATGGAGCTACTTCAGGCAAAGATGTTGTTAGAATCAGGGAATCATTAAGGTTGGAAAAGACCTCTAAGCTCATCCAGTCCAACCACTGTGCTCACTCAACCACGTCCCAAAGTGCCACCTCTATGTTTCCGAGCCCCTTCAGGGATGGAGACTCACAACAGGGATGGACAGACTTCACAACTCTGTCTGTTGAGATATCTTTCCTGATATCCACTCTAAACCTCCACTGGCACAACTTGAGGATGTTTTCACCTTCCCTGGAGGTGTTTAAGGGACGGGTGGATGAGGTGGTGAGGGATATAGTTTAGTGTCTGATAGGAATGGTTGGACTTGATGATCTGATGGGTCTCTTCCAACCTGATTGTTCTATGATTCTATGATCTTATAAGTCGGGAAAGAAGACCAACACCCACCTCACCACAACCTCCTGTCAGATATTCCACTTCTTCTCAGTTTTGCATCACGTGTTTCTCCACTTCCTACTATCTGGTTATATAGCACATGAGCTGCAGTTCTCTCTGTTATGACTTCAGCTTCTTCTACCTATTATTTTTTTCCTCTGAATAGTAGAACCAAGTGCTGTATTTTTATAACAGTAACAAAAAGCAGCAGGAATATTGAAGTCTAACAGAAACCTGCTGTGTGCAGGAGAGCTGTCACAGTGCCAGCCTGCAGGTGGATGGAAGACTTTCCTCACAGTGCTTGTTGTGTCTTGCCAGGCAGCTCCCAGTAGGTATTTCAGCTTTAATTTTGCAGTTTGTTTTTTTTTTTTTTTTGAACGTGGTTAATGTCAAGGTATAGGAATGGTACTGGGCTCAAGTCAGAAGGGGAAGGATGAAGGATGCCTGCTCTGGAATGAACACAGAAATTAAATATTCAAATGAGTTAAGAAGTTGGCTGGGGGTGTTCTGTAAAAGCACAGAAATGATGGTTTTGCTGTGGGGGAGATGGATGGTGCTGTGGCACATCCACAGTTCATAGAATCACCAGGTTGGAAGAGACCCATCGGATCATCGAGTCCAACCATTCCTATCAAACACTAAACCATGTCCCTCAGGAACTCGTCCACCCGTCCCTTAAACACCTCCAGGGAGGATGACTTGTAGGTCTCTGTCCAGTATCTTCATAAAGCATCAGTCATTACTGCTTTTAGATGGTGCTGTACTCAAAATATGACCTATGGTCAATTAACAGATCAAAACTTCAGGTTAGCACTGAGGTTCTCTTGCCGACCTAGCAGCAGTACAAAAATGTCCTAATTTCCCTAGATCTCTGTGCAGCTTATAAGAAGCAGAGCAACCTTGAGACCCAGAGGAATTTGATAGGAATTTGATAGGGTCCACCACCGTTTATGTTTAAAGGAAGTTATTTAAGGACATTTCAGAGTCGTGAAAATGACTTTCTGTAACACACATCCTCCCTCTACACCAGGTTTTCAAAGCTCAGTAGCCTCCACAGTCATTAATTTCTATAAATACTGGGATCTCGGGTAAGATTAAGGTCTGATTCGGCAGAGATACTGGTGTCTGCAGCTGCTTTGAAGCCATGGGCTGAGCCCTCTTCAAATGACGTCTGCACCCGCTCCAGAAAAACAAGGTGTCAGTTATTCCGGAGTGTTTTTAATATTAATAATATACTTCCATTAAGGAAGAACCACCTTAATATTGTGCATTCTCATGCATCATCAGCATTATTGTCAATTAAGCTCTGGCTGAATAATCTTTCACTGGAGGATGATGTAACAGCCCAAAGATTGCACAAGGGATGAGTGTGCCACTGGGCACAAGGCGAGCGAGCAGGATCCTGCTGTTTAAATTTTGCTTTAAAAGTGGTTTTCGGTGTTTAATCTAATTTTTAAGCACATTCAAGCATTTAATATATATTAAATATATGTGACCGGGTGCTTACAAATTAGATTATTAGTTAACGCTCGTGCATTAACTGCTTTCATTAAATATAGTAAATATATAGTATTGGACATATATATATATATATAGTATTGGACATATATATATATATATAGTATTGGACATATATATATATATATAGTATTGGACATATATATATATATATAGTATTGGACATATATATATATATATAGTATTGGACATATATATATAAAATATATATACAGCATTATATATTTATATAGTAATATATAGTAATATATTTATATTAATATATTCAATGAAAGCAGAGTTAACGCATGAGCGATTCCTTGGGATCCTGAAATGCCAACAGTCACGTCTATAATTTCCGGTTTCAAAGCCGATTTTCTCAATGGTGAAAATATAAAAAAACAGTAGCAAGATCGCATTTTTACAAGACTTTCTAATTTTTTTGTTTTCCTGGTTGACCATTTAGAAATATATTGAGATGTGGTTCTTCTGAGGTCTTGCTGTATTCAAACATGGCCTCGCAAATCCAATTTAATTGTTATTATTTCATCTGCTCTTTTGTGTCACTACCACGATCACCAGGCGATTCCAGTGCTAAAAAATACAGGATATTTTGATCTGCGTGTCGCACTGACCTGGTGGAAAGGATGAGAGGGACAATACATCTGCTGCACCGGAGATTGATAGCAGTAGAGACCAGGCTGCCCTTCCAGCGGAGATGCCCTCAGCTTCATGTCTGAATCCTAGGTAGAGATATTAGGGAAAACACATCAATTTAAAATAGAATTATTATGTTAGTTGCTGTCCTGACCTGTCTATGATAGGAATGGTTGGACTCGATGATCCGATGGGTCTCTTGCAACCTGGTGGTTCTATGATTCTCTTCACTACTCTTCTGGGCTTGATGCTCTCTGTCTGTGTGACGCAGGATTTAGTTTAAATGCTGGTGGTACAAGGAGAAGCTTAGAGGTTGAGGGAGGTGTTTCTGCCCCTCTGTGCCTCTCTGGTGAGGCCTCATCTTGGAGGGCAGTGTCCAGTTCTGGAATTCTCAACCTAAGGAGGACATGGAGCTGTAGGGACAGGTCTAGAGGGGAGGCTACAAGGATGATGTGAGGGCTGGAGAACTTCCCATAGGAGGACAGGCTGAGAGAGTTGGGGTTGTTCAACCTGGAACAAAGAAGGATCTGAGGAGACCTGGAGGGGCTCAAGACCAGGCTGGATGGGGCTTGGAGCCCCTGATGCAGTGGAAGGTGTCCATACCTGTCACAGGGAGTTGCAGCTGGATAATCAAAGTCCCTTCCAACCCAAGCTACTTTGATTCTACCAATTCCCTGCATTTATATAATTCCTGCTTGAAAAAGGAAACCCTCAATCCTAGTTCCATTCAAGAATCAGTCCATAAAATGCTGTTTTCTGTTTATCTCTCTTTCCTTACGCACAGACCTACCCACTCCACCTTTCATCCCTGAGTGTGCAGATGGGTTCCTGTCTCTCTTTTTGCCTCCTCTGATTTTTATCTTGCCAGCTCAGTGCCTCCCGCTGACTCCAGGCTTTATCGTTAGGGTGAGGTTTGTAAGGCAAAGCGGAGGGGAGGGTGGAGGACAATCAAACCAGGCTGTGACCTACTGAATCGGGTCAAGATATAGGAAATACAGTAAGAATGTGATTTATTTCTGCAGATTGTGGAAATAACCACAAAGAGGTTCAGCGAGTTTTGATTTCACAGAATCATAGAATTACCAGCTTGGAAGAGACCCACCAGATCATGGAGTCCAACCATTCCTATCAAACACTAAGCCATGTCCCTCAGCACCTCATCTACCCGTCCCTTAAACACCTCCAGGGAAGGTGAATCAACCACCTCCCTGCGCAGCCTCTGCCACTGCCCAATGACCCTTTCTGTGAAGAATTTTTTCCTAATATCCAGCCTAAACCTCCCCTGGTGGAGCTTGAGGCCATTCCCTCTCATCACTTGGGAGAAGAGCCCAGCTCCCTCCTCTCCACAACCTCCTCTCAGGGAGTTGGAGAGAGCAATGAGGTCTCCTCTCAGCCTCCTCTTCTCCAGGCTATTTCTCCTGGATTTCTCCCAGGTCTGTCCAGCTCCTGCCTTGGATCTTGAGCTCGATTCTGCTGGGGGCTCAGGCTCCCAGATGTTGTGTTGCTCTCTTAGTTTGGATGCTGAGTGTGTGGGTCACAGGGTCTGATTTAGAACAACAACTCTTGAAGAACTTCCACGTCTCCTGCTGACCAAACCACTGGATGTGTTAACGCACAGCCAGGCTTCTCCTTAGCTCAGGGCTCCCGCAGTGCCAGATTTGCATTCCCTACATCCTGCAGCCCAGGGATTTGGGGGGAAAAAAATTGGGAGTGTTTTCTCCCCAAACGCTTACAGGTTTCGCCTTCAACTCATCTGACCTAGATGAGTATTTATCCAGGAAATAGGAGATTTAGATCAGCTTCCTCCTTAACCCGAATGGCTTCAATCCCCAGCTATGCACCCTGACAACATCCCTCTCCAGTCAGTTTTCTTAATCCAATTATGATTTATTTTTCTTAACCCCTTGTTCTTTTGGTAACCCTTGAGTCATTTGGCACCAATGGTTAAGGGCCCTCTCCTGGCAGATGCAGACATTGTCCTTGTCCTCGCTAGATGACGAAGATAAATAGGTTTCTTGAGGGACTTGGTTTAGTGTTTGATAGGAATGGTTGGACTAGAAGATCCGATGGGTCCCTTCCAACCTGGTTGTTCTATGATTCTAGGTTTTACCTCTTGGATCATCACAGCAGAGAGACCTTGTGGAGATACTGGCGAGAGGTCCACCTTGTTTTTCAGGGACTTTTGTGCTGCCCCAAATCGGTGGTTGCCTCTAGTCGGTATGTGAATTACCCTGAGTACCTTTACACCTCCCATAGCACAAGCAGATCTTGGATTTAATGTTAAGTAGTGCTGACATCTTAGCTTCTCTTCTGTTTGCATCCAGGAAAATTCAGGCAGCTGAGGTGTTGTGGCAAAGCCGAATGTGTCCTTGCGCTTGAAAAATACTATTTTGTGAACTTTAGTGCCTTGAAAATCCAAGGGGATGACAAATTTTTGATATTGATGACAACAATTGGTATCAAACCTGTTGTCAGGAACAACTTGGTTTAGGGTTTGATAGGAATGATTGGACTTGATGATCTGGTGGGTCTCTTCCAACCTGATGATTCTATAATTCTATGATATTAAGGACTCTACATATAGTATTTAGTGGAAAATAATTTATCCTTGTGCACTTTTTTTTCAGTTGGGAAAGGCCATAAAACAGAGAAATTGGACAAATAAATATGAATATCTACCCTGAGCTCTAACCTGTGACTTGACAAGAGACTAAGTGTCCATGTGGTCACATTAAGGAACGAGAAAATTCCAAAAGCATATATTTCCCATTAAAAAAAAATTAAATTAAAAGTACTGACCATGACTTGTGGGCTGTGGTCTTGGCCTGTGTTGCTGTACTGGAGGCTGTTGCACCATGGTTGCTCTGCAGAGATGTTGGGAATGTGCGTGGGAAATGCCTCTGGCTCCTCGGGACCCGTAGATCCTGGTAAACCCTCGAAACCGTCGATGCTTCCAGAGTTTTTGAAGGGTGAACCTTCCGGCGGGAGGGTTTGGTGTGCTTCCTGGAAGACGTCTTCGCTGATCTGCCTCTTGTAAGGGTGGAAGGGGTTTCTGCTGCTCTTCAGGAACCTGTCGTAGTTTCCTGCATTACTTTCCTCGTAACTGTACCGCCTGAATTTTTCGGTGCTGAAAGACGCTTTGAATTTGGTCTTGCTACAGTGGATCCCTTGGTTGGTAGGGTATCTCCCATGGATTTGATCCTGGGCTGGGGAAGCAGGGCTGGGGCTGGGAGAAGACTCGGAATTCGTCCTTTCCGTCCTGCCGTCTGACTCATACGCTTGGCAGTTATAACCGGGATTATCCTGCAATGAATTATTGGCATTTATTTAGGATTAGTATGAGCTAATACTTTATTTCTAATCTTTATTTTTGTCAATAATATATTATTGATGAGAAGTAGAGAATTATGCTTCCAAACCAACTTCATGTAGAGAAGCCCTAGAAGGGTTTTCCGATTACTTATTCAAAAGTAAATCAGAAGTGGTGTGACCAGCAGGTCCAGGGAGGTTCTTCTCCCTCTGGACTCAGCACTGGTGAGACCTAACCTCGAATCCTTGTGTTCAGTTGTGGGCCCCTCACCACACGAAGGATGTTGAGGCTCTGGAGTGAGTCCAGAGAAGAGCAACGAAGTTGGGGAAGGGGCTGGAGAAGAAGAGGAGCAGCTGAGAGAGCTGGGGGTGTTTATCCTGGAGAAGAGGAGGCTGAGAGGAGACCTCATTGCTCTCTTCAACTGCCTGAAAGGAGGTTGTGGAGAGGAGGGAGCTGGGCTGTTCTCCCAAGGGGCAGGGGACAGGACAAGAGGGAATGGCCTCAAGCTCCACCAGAGGAGGTTTAGTCTGGAGATTAGGAAAAAAATCTTCACAGAAATGGTCTGGGCAGTGGCAGAGGCTGCCCAGGGAGGGAATTGATTCACCTTCCCTGGAGGGGTTTGAAGGAAGGGTGGACAAGGTGTTGAGGGACATGGGTTAATGTTTGATAGGAATGGTTGGACTCGATGATCTGATGGGTCTCTTCCAACTTGGTGATTCTAAGATTCTATTATTCTTCATGCAGAGAAGCCCTAGGAAGGGTTTTCCTATTACTTGTTCAAAAGTAAATTGCTAAAAGCACTGAGAAGACTGAAATAACCTTAATTTGTGGAGCTACCTTGGAAAAACAGGTCTTTGGTAACTACTGACTAGTTGACCTGACAGCTTTGGGGAAAAGATGATGTATGGTAGAGATTAAATGACGGGAATCTGATAAGCGCGGCTCTTGTCATATGCAAGTTTAGTCAAATAAGCTTGAGCTCGTTCCCTGCTGGTGTCGGGAGCTGCCAGCTCTGTGGGGAGTTACATCACTTCCTTTCATTAGCAGAACCACACTCGTTCGGTGAGACAAGGAGGCTCTAGGTGGACGTTTTAACCTTCTTGCCGTCTCCTCTCCTCCCTTTGCACTTTAGCGAAAGGAAAATAACAGCGAGCGAAGTGCTCTTTAATCTAGAAAAGAAAGGCCTTAACGCAAAGGAGTGTCTGGATCCTGAAGCGGAACCCATTCAGCTTAGGAATTATGTGTGATTTCCCTGACGTTAAGGATGAGTAACAACTTGAGTGGCTTTTGAGAAGACTCGATGAGCCGGTGGGTCTCTTCCAACCTGGTGATTCTATGATTCTAAGACAAGAGGGAGGTTATAGTGTTCAGCGTGAGGGAAAAGAAAGTTCCTTTTTCTAAGCATCTTACTCACAGTTTGCTGCACTGGGGATACCGAATCCCCCTGTGTCTTCATGAGGTCCTGTTGGTCCCTCTCCAGAGTGTCCGACGAAGGGAATTTAATATTCGATTGGTCCTGGAGTAGCGAAACCATCACCAAATCCACGGCAGAGGGAATTCCTGTTCTGACAAAAATAAAATGACAATAGATGTTTTCGAAAACCTAAATTGTAAAAAAACCCCAAACACATTTGTCATGTGCAGATGACCAAACAGTGTTAGAAGCACAGCTGGATGATAACCCACCTGGTAGAACTACTAATACAGGTGAAAGGGTCATTGGGCATTGGAATAGGCTGCCCTGGAGGTGTTTAAGGCACAGGTAGATGAGGTTCTGAGGGACATGGTTTAGTGTTTGATAGGAATGGTTGGACTCGATGATCTGATTGGTCTCTTCCAACCTGGTGATTCTATGATTCTACTAATTTTTATGCTCTCACAGTCCTTTAGGTGTGATTACAGTGAAGAGGTGATACTGAGCAATATGGATTGACTGTGGAGCTTTTGTAAAAATAAGTCATTGCTTTGTGTTCCATTTTGATGAAAATAAATTGCTTTGGGGTATAGATATTGCTTTATTGAGAGAGAGAAATGCACCTTCACTGCTTTTGTTGTGACTACATAAAATATAGTTTCCTTTCTATCATTGCTTAGACTATATTTATGGTTGTCTGACTTTTTAACACTTGCTTTCTTATCAGTCCCAATCCCTTCAGCCTTTTCCTTCTGTTTTGCATGATTAAACGTAGCTGAGAGATGTAATTAACCTCATCACGCCAACACTCCTCTTGTCAGTGTGTCTCCTCTTGAGTTCCAATCTTTGATCTTTGGATAGAGGAGACGGTTCTGATGGTGCTAGTCGGGTTAAGAGGAACACATTTGATCTTCTAGTACTTTGTGCTCTATCACGTTTTACCCTTCTCCCTCCTGGTTTGCTGTAACCATCCAATGTAACCATCCAGTGGGAGAAGTCTGGCTGGAAAGCTGCCAGGAGGAGAGGGACCTGGGGGTGTTGGTCGACAGCCGACTGACCATGAGCCAGCAGTGTGCCCAGATGGCCAAGAAGGCCAATGGCATCCTGGTTTGGATCAGGAACGGTGTGACCAGCAGGGCCAGGGAAGTTCTTCTCCCTCTGGACTCAGCACTGGTGAGGCTGCTCCTTGAATCCTGTCTTCAGTTGTGGGCCCCTCAGCACAAGAAGGATGTTGAGGCTCTGGAGCAAGTCCAGAGAAGAACAACAAAGCTGGTGAAGGGACTGGAGAACAGACCTGATGAGGGAGTGGCTGAGAGAGCTGGGGGTGTTTATCCTGGAGAAGAGAAGGCTGAGAGGAGACCTCATTACTCTCTACAACTCCCTGAAAGGAGGTTGTGGAGAGGAGGGAGCTGGGCTCTTCTCCCAAGGGACAGGACAAGAGGGAATGGCCTGAAGCTCCACCAGGGGAGATTTAGGCTGGAGATTAGGAGGAAGTTTTTCACGGAAAGGGTCATTGGGCATTGGAATAGGTTGCCCAGGGAGGTGGTTGATTCACCTTCCCTGGAGGTGTTTAAGGCACAGGTAGACAAGGTGCTGAGGGACGTGGTTTAGTGTTTGATAGGAATGGTTGGACTCGATGATCCGATGGGTCTCTTCCAACCTGGTGATTCTATGATTCTATGAAAGTACAAAGGAAGAACTTGCATCCTCATCTTTTTTTCACACACGTGACGCTGCACCAAGTAGGAACCTACGTGAAGGTGTCTTGAGTTCATAAACTTCATGTCTACAAGTCAGGGGAAAATAAAAAAAAAAAAAGCCCTTGTGATCCAAGAGTTAATCGGCAAAGCCTTTGCCACGTGTTTAAATGGCTGGTAGGTAAATAGCTGAGGGGTGAATTAGGTTTGGTTAACAAAGATAAACGACTTAAAAAATGGGGAAAACCTTTTTTGCCCTCGGAGTTCAAAGAGAAATCTGTGTTTATGATGAGTGAGGCTGCTCTGCCCCAGGGGACGAAGCACAATGGGGCTTGGAAGTCAAGTGTGAGGCCCAGAGTGGTGCATCAGGAGAAACGATGTTAGATAAAGTTCAGAAAGCTCTTCGCTACAGACTTGGCTCTCAGTAGCTTAACTGGAGGCTGATGAGATGAATCCCTCTGACTCTCATCGTGAACGGAGGTGGGAAAAGTGACAACTAGGAAAATGTGTGTGTAGCTATAAGTGTTCCGTGCTGGTTGCCCTCTCATCGTCACGTTCTTCTAAGCTGCCTCTGACCTCTCTTTTACACTGCAGTTTTTCAACCCAGCTGCCTAATTTGTGGTCTCGAGCATTAGAATTTTATTTAAAGCTTCAGTACAGTTACGGTTCCTGCCCAATGGGGTTTGAGGCGCAAGAGGCATTTGAGAAATGGTCCCAAATAATGTGAAAGGAGGAGCTCAATTTCAAGGCCATCAGGTTAATGGAAATAAGAAAATAGGGAAGCGGAAAAAAGCTCCGATTGCAGAGCTGCAGCTCATGAAGCTTTTCAGTTTTTGGATGGAGATCAGCAGCTTGGTGATCACTGCCTCTCCAAGTTATCCTAGAAACGTCATTCTCTGGGGATATCTTGCTGGGAGAGAAACCCCTTGGCTGTCTACTTCTGATTTTCTCATTTTATTTCTTCCTACTCCAAAAGCCATTTGGAGCAATGTGGAGACTATGAGGAATGACTGAGAGAGCTGGGGGTGTTCAGCCTGGAGAAGAGGAGGCTGAGGGGAGACCTCATTGCTCTCTCCAACTACCTGTAAGGAGGTTGTGGAGAGGAGGGAGCTGGGCTCTTCTCCCAAGGGACAGGACGAGAGGGAATGGCCTCAAGCTCCGCCAGGGGAGTTTTGGGCTGAGCATTAGGAAAAATTTTTTCATGGAAACAGTCATTGGTCAATGGCAGTGGCTACTCAGGGAGGGGATGAGTCACCTTCCCTGGAGGGGTTTAAGGGATGGGTGGACGAGGTGCTGAGGGACATGGTTTAGTGTTTGATAGGAATGGTTGGACTTGATGATCCGATGGGTCTCTTCCAACCTGGTTGTTCCATGATTCTATAATGGGTATCGCTGCCGGCTAGGAGTACAGATAACTAGAAAATACCATGTTGACACAGTGAAAAATCTTGCTCTTATTGTTCTTTAAATCTTGGCCTTATTGTTTTTCAAATGTGCCTTAGAGAGATTAACTTTATTCAGTAGAAATAATCTTCAGCAAAAAAAAACAAACCCAAACCACTTTCCGTTGTCGCTGCAGATTTTAGGAGGGAGAAGTCAGAGCTCTCGCTGACAAATCTTCAAGAAGGAAGGAATTATGGGCGGTAGAGGTTGCCAATAATCAAGATGGCAATAAATCATTTGCAATAAACTCTTCCTGGGAGACGGAGAACTTAAGGAAATTGTGGGTTGCCTGGATGTAGGGCTTGTTAAAGAAAACAATGATGCTTTGATTTAGAAGGAGGTATCTGATTATCCCAGATGCAGCTGGAACCGTTTCCCCCCCCCCCCCCCGCCCCAACCCGTGTCATTTTGACTTCTGTAAATGTTGCGTGACAATCTGAGGCTCCTGCGATAAGATAACTATCTTGGAAAGAAGAAAAGAGTGAGAAAGTGTAACCTCAGCTGAGCGTTGGGCTCAGCGAGGCAGCAGCAGCTGATCTATTAGCTCCGCATGACTGGAGTCCCATGGCAGCGACCCAGAGCTTGAACAATCCTTGGGTTTGTGTCCTTTCTTGGATGCTGGAGGGAGCTTGGCCGCTGATGCACTTCACCAGAGCTCGGCACGGCTCTCAACGCTGCTGTGTGTTACTGTAAGTGCCCTCTCCAGCCTTTGGGGCTGAGATCGGCTTTCAGAGGTGGGGGAAGGCGTGTTTGGATGCTCCCCCACAGGTAACTCATCCCCCACGCATGCCGTAAGCAGCTTGCTGAGCATTACCTGACACTGCCTTGATCTGCTCTCTCCTGTGCCCTCTGCCTAAAGGACTAAATCACCTTTTTTTCCTCTCCAAATCATAGAATCATAGAACAACAACCAGGTTGGAAGAGACCCATTGGATCATCGAGTCCAACCATAACCATCATGGAACGGTTTGGGTTGGAAGCGACCTTGAAGATCATCCAGTTCTGACCCTCCTGTCATATGGGATATTGTCCAGTGCAGGAAAGAACCATAGAATCATAGACCAACCAGGTTGGACGAGACCCACTGGATCATCGAGTCCAACCATTCCCATCAATCACTAACCCATGTCCCTCAGCACCTCGTCCACTCGTCCCTTAAACTGGGATTTTCCTCCTGAGCCTTTTACAAGAAAGGAGCCAGAGAAAGTTTTAAAGCTCCATTTTTCAACTGATCATTAAAAATCTGCCCTCCAATAACACCAAGTTCCAACTGCTGTAGAAGCAAATAGAATCATAGAACAACCAGGTTGGAAGAGACCCATCGGATCATCGAGTCCAACCATAATGTAACCTTGTGACTAAAACTTGCCACAAGTGCAAGAATAATTCTACATGTAATTTGGATTTAGGTCTAATTTGGATCTAATTTGGTTTGGATCAGATATTAGAAAAAAAATTTCCACTGGATCACGTTGCTCAAAGCCTCATCCCAACCTGGCCTTGAAATGGTGAGGAACTTGGATAAATCTAAACAGATCAAGTTGTCTGCTGGGGAGCTGCAGGGTTTAGGATTAACTCTAATGACATTTATTATTTATTAATGATCTGATGGAGGAAAAAAAAGCCCCTCATAGGTGTTGGACCAATAGAATTTGCTCAGCAGAAAGGGAACTTGGAACTGAACAGCGACCAAGCGTAAGAAAAGTTAGCAAAGAAGATGAATGAGCTTGTCACTTGGACTTGATTTTCCCTCATCGTACTAATCACTAATACGTCTTCCCAACTCCACCAGTTAACCTGATTAAGAGAAAATAGAAAGACATTAGCTCTCCCTACCAGCTCTGCAACTCTAGATGATGTTGTCAAACCTCTGCCTGTGTTCTGGATGAATGGCTGAGCCGTTTCCTGAATGAGGAGAGTGGAATTTCATTGCTTTATAGCAGATATGCAAGCGCGAAGTCAGACGCGGTTTCAAGAGCTGAAGTAGTTAATATAATACAGAAACTGTGTGATTCTTTCATGAATAAACCAACTTGGTTAGCAGGTCAGACCAGCACAGGAGATAACGGAGTAGAGTGTGGGCTGATCGGAGCAAGTAACTGAATTCTTTGTGCTGAATGCAAAGTTTTACTCTGCAGTGGATGCAGGTAGTGGAGATGCAGCAAGTACAGTAGAGCTGTGGGTGCAACCATGCGACTTATAAATAAATCATAGGAAGAATCATAGAATCACCAGGTTGGAAGAGACCCACTGGATCATACAGTCCAACCGTTCCTATCAAAGATAGGAATAAGATAGGAATAAGAAGGGAAGATAAAGCATCTCCAGCCATAAAATTGAACAGTAGATAGAAATCCCTTCGTTGGCTCAAAAAGTCATGACCTGTGGGGTGCTGAGAGTTAGGAGAAAACACTAGGGAACCATCGCTTTGCTCTTCTACAGGTGTCCCTGCATCTGTGCTTCACCTTTTTTACAACCCTATTTCACAAACCCCTGTGTTCCTTTCCATGCTCCTTTCTCCTGTCGTTATGTAGGTCGCCTCCTCCTCTTCTCTTTCCTCCCCTGCAGTGAAAGTCCTTGTTGCTTTACTTTTTCCTCTTGCATTATTCTTCACTGTGTTAGGGTGAAGAAGAGGTTGCCTGGGGAAGCTGTGGTTGCCCCATCCCTGGAGGGGTTCAAGGCCAAGCTGGATGGGGCTTTGGGTGTCCTGATCCAGCGGGAGGTGTCCCTGTTCACCTCAGGATGTTGGAACAGGATGATCTTTAAGATCCCTTCCAAACCAGATTATTAGTTCTTTTGATACAGGACAAGAGGGAATGGCCTCAAGCTCCACCAGGGGAGGGTCAGGCTGTACATGAGGAAAAAATTTTTCACAGAAAGGGTCATTGGGCACTGGAACTGCCCAGGGAGGGGGTTGAGTCACCTTCCCTGGAGGTGTTTAAGGTGCATGTGGACGAGGTGTTGAGGGACATGGGTTAGAGATTGGTGGGAATGGTTGGACTCGATGACTCAGTGGGTCTCTTCCAACCTGGTGATTCTATGATATTCCTCTGCATCTCTTTCCCTTCTGTACAGCTGTTCCACCGCTTGGTTTCCACAATATTTTATCTAAGGTCTCCTCATTTATTTATTTTAATTTTTTTTAAAGAGTTTACCATTATATTTTTTTGATAGGAATGGTTGGACTCAATGATCCGGTGGGTCTCTCCCAACCTGGGGATTCTGTGATTCTAAGATTCTGTGATTTTGTGATTCTAAGATTCTATGGTTCTATGATTCTAATTGAAAGGTAAATGTTAGTTGGCTTTGAAGACTAAGTGATAAGAGATGGGATTGATTAACATCTCCAGAAACGTGAGAGCCACTGCTTGATGTAATAAGTGACATGGAATAAGTCACAACATGTTGTGACCCTGCTCCTTACTTCCTATGCGCTGCTGTAATCAAGGTGATTAGTAGTAAGCTCTTCCCATGAATTACCTATTGGTAGCTTAAGGGCTGTGTGCAACACGCTGTGTCCTGTTAATCCCACAGAGGGTCATTGGGCATTGGAATAGGCTGCCCAGGAAGGTGGTTGATTCACCTTCTCTGGAGGTGTTTAAGGGACGGGTGGATGAGGTCCTGAGGGACATGGTTTAGTGTTTGATAGGAATGGTTGGACTCTATGATCCAATGGGTCTCTTCCAACCTGGTTGTTCTATGATTCTATGAATCCCTCTCCGGGACACTCGGGCAGGGGAAACGTGGGGGGCACAAGGCGCAGAGCCTTTAGTTGCCTCCTAATTTGTTCCACGTTCTTTTTTTTCTCTCCCGCGGTGATGAGTCACCCTCATCTCCCTGTGACTTGAGAGTTCATCCTGGGATCTCATGCCATCTCTCTGCCTTTATGAGAAGGTGTGGATGATGATCCACCCTAATGGTTTCTGTTGCTGGCTGCGGCAGCATGTTTTACGATGGGTGTGGTGCATTCCCCTTTTCTCTGTTGTGCATGTACAGGATTCACCTTGCAGCCCCACCCGTGGCCACTCCCACCCTCCCACTGGGAATCGCCCACAGTCAGCTCTGTAATTACCTTTATTTGATCTGAGGGATGGATTTGGGAATCTTATTTGCACAGTCGTAAGCTTGAGCGCGTTAAAAGAAAAGGCTTTTTTTTTGAATGGCTGATTCACTGAGCAGTGGTGTTGAGGAGAGGAGCAGAAGAGACACGGAGAACCGAGTTTAGGGGTTGGATTTTTTTTTGCTTTGAAATTGTCTGGCTACGATACACATAGCTCGTATCAGAAACATGACTTATATATACACATGGTTTGTATCAAAAATGTGACCAGCAGGGCCAGGGAGGTTCTTCTCTCTCTGGACTCAGCACTGGTGAGACCGAACCTTGAATCCTGTGTTCAGTTGTGGGTCCCTCAGCACAAGAAGGATGTTGAGGCTCTGGAGCAAGTCCAGAGAAGAGCAACAAAGCTGGGGAAGGGGCTGGAGAAGAAGAGGAGTGGCTGAGAGAGCTGGAGGTGTTTATCCTGGAGAAGAGGAGGCTGAGGGGAGACCTCATTGCTTTCTATAACTCCCTGAAAGGAGGTTGTGCAGAGGAGGGAGCTGGGCTCTTCTCCCAAGTGCCACGGGACAGGACGAGAGGGAATGATCTGGTGGGTCTCTTCCAACCTGGTTGTTCTATGATTCTATGATAGAATCATTGAAGCTGGAGAAAGACTTCTAAGCTTATCCAGCCTAACCCTACTGTGCCTACTAAACCATGTCCCAAAACACAATAGCCGCAAGTTTATGTTTTTAAAACACCTCCAAGGATGGAGAGTCCAAAACTCTACAAAAGGGAATTCCAGCTGCTATCACCTAGTTTGAGTTTTTAATGTTTGCAGGCAAAGCTCCTCTAAGTTCCAGTTTTCATTGGAACAGTTTCTATTAACAGTTATTACAGTTTCATTTCAGGGTCATTGGGCATTGGAACAGGCTGCCCAGGGAGGGAGGGGGTTGAGTCCCCTTCCCTGGAGGTGTTTAAGGTGCAGGTGGACAAGGTGCTGAGGGACATGGGTTAGTGTTTGATAGGAATGGTTGGACTAGATGATCCGATGGGTCTCTTCCAACCTGGTTGTTCTATGATTCTATTAGTTTTATATAGAATAAAATCGAACAACAGGGAAGTGCTGGCTGCCCCATCCCTGGAGATGTTCAAAGCCGGATGAGATGAGGTTCTGACACCGTGGGAGGTGTCCCTGCCCGTGGCAAGATGTTGAACTGGATGGGCTTTGAGGTCCCTTCCAACCCAATTCATTCCGCGATTCTATGAATCAGCGCAAACTGCGGTTTGTACTCGTTTCATATGTTCAGTCTGGGTTGCACAGTCTGGTTTGCTCTGGCCTCTAGGACTGTCACGGGGGGGAAAAAAAGAAAAAGAACTTGTGTGCAGTCAGAAGTATTGCAGCACCGGTTCAAACATTTGGTTTGTGGGGAAACCTTTGAAAAGAAAAAAAACAAAAAAAACCCCAAGACTCGAGCTCCTACTTTGGCCTCTGAAGATCAAAGACCTCTCAGCATCCACCTAGCAACTAGTAACTCGTTCAAGGAGCTCCCAGCTGATCCAGGGTGATGTGTTCTGCTGACACCTATTCCTCGGCATGCATGAAAAATGCTGCATGTAAAGTAGGAAAGATGGAGGAACTGGTAGTGGAGAACGGTCGATATTTCTCAGGAGGCAACTTACCTTCTAGCAGGTTCTAGCATTGGCCTTTCTGTCCCCAGAACCCGAGTTTTGGGTTTATATGGTCACTACTGGTTAGTACGTTAACGTATTTCAAACAGAAAACTGGAGAAACTGGGCTGATGATTTGATTGGGTTACCCAAAAGAGCTTTTGATGAGATTCTTCATGTTTTGATAGGAATGGTTGGACTCGATGATCCGGTGGGTCTCTTCCAACCTGGTTGTTCTATGATTCTATGAAAAGTTTTTAAGGGAGTTAAATATAAAATCACATCATAGAATGGTTTGGGTTGGAAAAGACCTTAAGGCACATCCAGTTCCAACTCCTCCCTGATCAGGGACATCTTCCACTGGATGAGGTTGCTCCAAGCCCCATCCAACCTGGTCATAGATCATAGAATCATAGAATCACCAATCATAGAATCAGCAGGTTGGAAGAGACCCATCGGATCATTGAGTCCAACCAAATATTTCCTGAAATCCTGACTCTCCCCAGAAAAGGTCTTTGTATGGATAAATATTTAGTTAAAAAAACCCCATAAAGGTGAGTGCTGAATCTTTGCAAGAAAGGAGGCCACCGCAGCTCTGTGTTCTTTAGGGGTCTGCCGAGTCGTTGTGTTGCTTAATTGTGTTCACAAACAATCTGGAGAAAGGGGTGAAAAGCACCAAGGCCGAATATGCAGATGATGCTGTTATTCTGAACGGTTGTGATGGAGATCGGGTGGGAAGATCAGCAACAAGACCTTGCGAGGTTCAGGGATGGGGTTTTTAGCCTTATAGAATCACTAGGTTGGAAGAGACCCACCAGATCATTGAGCCCAAACATTCCTATCAAACACTAAACCATGTCCCTCAGCTCCTCATACAGAATCATAGAATCACCAGGTTGGAAGAGACCCATTGGATCATCGAGTCCAACCATTCCCATCAATCACTAACCATGTCCCTCAGCACCTCATATAGAATCAGAGACTCACCAGGTTGGAAGAGACCCACCAGATCATCGAGTCCAATCTTTCCCACCAGTCAAAGGTAAAAAAAACCTTTTAGCTGAGTGTTACCGCTCAGGAAAGAGGAATGATGAATTGTTCTATGAAAACATCAGCTCGAGGAGAACAGCAACCACAAAAGTGAAGTCAAATGCAAGGAAATGTGAGGGAAAACCAGAACAAACAGTTTTTCCATGGTAATAAAGAAAAAGATGTGTTGCCATCTCAAAGAGCATTTAGTTCTGGTTCTTTGGAGAGGGGGTTGAGTCCCATTCCCTGGAGGGGTTTAAGGGACGGGTGGACGAGGTGCTGAGGGACATGGGTTAGTGATTGATGGGAATGGTTGGACTCGATGATCCGGTGGGTCTCTTCCAACCTGGTGATTCTATGATTCTAAGTCAAAAGTAAGGATTGTGCAGGAAAGAATGAGGAAAGTGCAGCGAGTCTGACTAAAAGACCCATGAGACAAGGGGACAAGTCATGGGACAAGTGACAGGGGACAGGACAAGAGGGAATGGCCTCAAGCTCCGCCAGGGGAGATTTAGGCTAGAGACTAGGAGGAAGTTTTTCACAGAAAGAGTCATTGGGCATTGGAATAGGCTGCCCAGGGAGGTGGTTGATTCCCCTTTCCTGGAGGTGTTTAAGGGATGGGTAGATGAGGTCCTGCTGGACATGGGTTAGTGTTTGATAGGAATGGTTGGACTCGATGATCCGATGGGTCTCTTCCAACCCGATGATTCTATGATTATTTCCAGAGGGTTACAGCTACCTGCCTGCAGAAGCAAGTACTCTAGTTAAGGCAAAGGGGTTGAGAGGAAAACATGCTATGCATTCCCTGTGCAGAGCTACAGACTGGGAGAAGTCTGACTGGAAAACTGCCAGGAGGAGAGGGACCTGGGGGTGTTTTGTCGACAGCGACTGAACATGAGCCAGCAGTGTGCCCAGGTGGCCAAGAAGGCCAATGGCATCCTGACTTGGATCAGAAATGATGTGACCAGCAGGGCCAGGGAGGTTGTTCTCCCTCTGTACTTAGCACTGGTGAAGCCGCTCCTTGAATCCTGTGTTCAGTTGTGGGCCCCTCAGCACAAGAAGGATGTTGAGGCTCTGGAGCGAGTCCAGAGAAGAACAACAAAGCTGGTGAAGGGTCTGGAGAACAGGCCCTATGTGGAGCATCTGAGAGAACCAGGGGTGTTTATCCTGGAGAAGAGGAGGATGAGAGGAGACCTCATTAAGTTGTGCAGAGGAGGGAGCTGGGCTCTTCTCCCAAGGGACAGGACAAGAGGGAAAGACCTCAAACTCCACCAGGGGAGATTTAGGCTGGAGATTAGGAGGAAGTTTTTCATGCAGAGGGTCATTGGGCATTGGAATAGGTTGCCCAGGGAGGTGGTTGATTCCCCTTCCCTGGAGGTGTTTAAGGGACGGGTGGATGAGGTCTTGAGGGACATGGGTTAGTGTTTGATAGGAATTGTTAGACTCGATGATCCGATGGGTCTCTTCCAACCTGATTGTTCTATGATTCTATGATTCTATGCTAGGGTGAAGAAATAGAGAGGTAAATGCCTGATTATCCCCACACTCTTCCCTCCCTGTCCCCCAAATTACAGTCATTCACACCCCAGCATCAAGCTGGGAGCCGAGTTTTGTAATTTAAAGCCTTTGGAATAGCAGGAGGAGCCAGAGCCAGACAGACTGAAGAATAAACGAGGGTCAGTTTGGAGATTAAAGAGCCTTCCGAGACGATCTGGTCTGACGTTGTTTTGCAAAGTGTGTGCCGTACAAATATTTTAATCCTTCAGGAAGGGATAACTGCCGAGAACAAGATGGGGGTACGAGGGTTTGGAATTAGGAAGACTAAAGTGGCCTGAGGGGCTGAAGGAAAAGCTGGACTCAATGATCCAGTGGGTCTCTTCCAACCTAGTGATTCTATGATTCTATGATTTTAAGCGAATCTAATACAGTGAATAGAACAAGGAGTTGTGCGTGAAAGCACTAAACTTCCCAGGAAGAATCGTGTTCGTTCTTTGTAAGCCTTGGAAAGCCGAACATCTGCTGTTAATGTAAATACAAAGGAAATTTCTAGGGAAAAGCAGATTGGAGAATGAGGGAAGCTATGAGAGAATACGGTTGGACTCGATGATCCGGTGGGTCTCTTCCAACCTGGTTGTTCTATGATTCTATGAACAGGCACAGCCAAACCCATCTGTATTTATCATTAAGAGATATCAGACCAGCGCAGGAGTCTCTAAATAGGTCTATACTGGAGAGATTAAGCTGCACCAACTCTTCAACCTTCTCTCTGCAAATTGCTCAGTGCGTGTTCTTCCTCTCCACCCTCCCCACTTCCCGAGCCCTCGCTCCTCTGTCACACCCACCTCTTCTCCAGCATCTAATTTATTCCTAGAGTCTGCTTCTGTTTTGTAAACACTGCTTCCTTACCGCTGAAAGCAAAAGTCTCGGGAAGGGATTTTATTGACTTGTTCATCTTAGAATCAGAGAATCACCAGGTTGGAAGAGACCCATCAGATCAAGTCCAACCATTCCCACCAATCTCTAACCCATGTCCCTCAGCACCTTGTCCACCCGTCCCTTAAACCCCTCCAGGGAAGGTGACTCAACCCCCTCCCTGGGCAGTTCCACTGCCCAGTGACCTTTTCTGTGAAAATTTTTTTCCGAATGTCCAGCCTGACTCTCCCCTGGTGGAGCTTGAGGCCATTCCCTCTCGTCCTGTCCCCTGTCCCTTGGGAGAAGAGACCAATCTTGCAATATTTCAACTCTTTGGGGAAAATTCTTCAGCTATGCCATGATTCTATGATCTACTTCCCTCTGTTCCTTAACAAATTCTGAGTTCTCTCTCTTTGTCTTTCTGTCCATCTGCTGAGTTCATCCTTCCAGGCTACGTCTGCTGCATTGATAACTGAGACAAATAATAAACTTCTTATTCTTTCTGTCCCAACTCATGATTAATGAAAATATCTCATCTGCAAAAAAAAAAAAAATTACTTAGAACTCATAGAATCACCAGGTTGGAAGATTCGTAGAACAACCAGGTTGGAAGAGACCCATAGGATCATCGAGTCCAACCAACTCAGTTAAATAAACCACAAAAAAAACCTAGAAAATGTGAAATTCATGGGTTTTAAAGGAAAAATTGCATTCTATTAGCAAATAAGTAGCGTTCCCCACCTCTCACTTAGAGGAAAGCCCCAATGGCTTTGGAAAATAGATATTTCCATCGCCACAAAACATGAGGTAATAGCAGGTTTGAAGTGAAGGAAAGGAATTTCACAGAAACGGCAAACGTCCCCAAACCGGGTGTGCAGAGACAATTTTGCAACCGACAACCTGAATAAAGAGCCTCTGCTCTCACTGCGGAAGCATCATTTCAGCAGGGGATGGAATCAAAGCCACGTACGTGAAGCTTTTAGAGGATTCTTGAGAGATGGAAATCAGGAGCAATAAAAAAAAAAAAGCTAAAATTTACTTTGGAGTCATGCGTTTTTCCTCTATTGAGCTGCATTTGATGTGTTTACATCCTTGTGCAGCATGTGAAGCACTAGAGATGCTTTGGGGGAGTCTTATGCCTCCTCTAACGTGGATTGCATCCATTTACTCCTTAGCGTAAACATTAACTCCTTAAATAAAAACGGAAGCTTATGTTTTTGGGAGCAGCCAGGGATAAAGAAGTTGGAAGCGCGCTTGGTTCTTTTAAAATATTAAACTTCAGCGATCCATAAAACATAATTAACCGAGCGGAGGGGATTTACCACATGAAAGAGGGAGACGTAAAACCAAACAGATCACAAACCCCATTCTGTTTGCTTATACATAAAAAAAAAATAATAATAATAAAAAAAAATGCAAATTGGAACTTTTTATAGGTGTTTGTTTCCAAAGCTTCAAGCCCGGCTGATAAAGAATATTCATCAGGGGACTAGAAATGCAGTTTTGCATTATTAACTCTGCCCTCGGAGTAGTAATTTCGGGAGCGAAAAGGAGGATTAGTGTATTCAAATCTATTTGTATTTTATAGAAGCTCCACAGATCTTTATCAGCGTCGATAACAGCTCAATGTCTTCTTTCATCTTAAAGCCCTCTACGTTATAATAGTTTTGTTTGAGTTTCTCGGAGCGGCTAACAAAGTCTAGGGCTAGACTTAGATTATTATGGGATGTTGGGAGCCTATGGACCACGATAGAATCATAGAATCACCAGGTTGGAAGAGACCCACCGGATCATCAAGTCCAACCATTCCTATCAAGCACTAAACCAGGAACAGAACATGGTGTTAAGGACTCTAGTGGAATGCAAAGAAGAAAAACTCCTGAATAGAAATAGAGATCGTGCTGCTCGGGCGCTCTAGATATTTATTCATAATATCTTGATATTAATTAATGTGTTGTATTTATGGTTGGACTCGATGATCCGGTGGGTCTCTTCCCACCTGGTTGTTCTATGATTCTATGATTTTAGTCTTTCTTTGTTTGTAGTCACAGATTTTCGCCTCTTGTTTCAGTATTTTTTTTTTCTAGTGGAACATGGGATGTTATATCATAGTAGCAATCGATTATGAAGTGTGGAATGTGTTTTGTGGTCAAGGAGATTGGTGTTTGGGAACAGTTTTATCAGAGGTTGCGTGGAATAAATTCCCCTATGGGAAACTTCTGTTAGAATTAGAATCATAGAATTGCCAGGTTGGAAGAGACCCACCGGATCTTCGAGTCCAACCATTCCTATCATTAGCTCTTCTTTCTGCTGAAGAGGCCAATCGGCTGCTGGGAGCAACCTCACCCTTTGATTTCTTTGTCAATTTGTTCAGTGGTGATGGTAGCTCCCACGGCAGATCTCGTGCTAGGATTGAAAACCCCTTCTCTCTGCGTCTGGAGGTTTGTAAAGGAGACCTCTAAAGTGTCTGGATGTCACAGAGCTGACGGCTAACTCGTAAAAAATGTCTCTTTAGCTGAAATAGGTTCAGAGCCACAGGAAAGCTAAGGTTGAGAGGGATCTTGGGACTCCATCTCCCCCTGCTCGATGCCTGGGCAGATCCATGGCAGTGGGATTATTTTTACAAGAATTCATATTTGTGCATCGATAGTTCTGAATTAAAGGTGGAAATCTGTATCAAGCATCCTAGATCCACCATACACTTATTTTTCATAATCCCACAATGATAAATGGTTGGACTCGATGATCCGGTGGGTCTCTTCCAACCTGGTGATTCTATGATTCTATAAGATTTGAATATCCACGCGGTTAAATTCAGAGTTCCTCCTGGTACAACTTTCCTTCTGTTTCGGTATATCTGCATTTCCATTTTCCACATTTTCAACTTGACTTTGTTATTATTTCTCAATTTTTTTTTTTTTTTAGCCGAACAGCATCTTTACATGCGGGAAAACCTATTTGTGTGTGTACCTGATCTTTTGCTAATTTGAATACGTATTTTCAAATGATATTTTCTGCGGAGGCTTTCGGCGACAAGGAACCGTCGCTTGGAGCTAAACTTGCAGTCTGCTTTGCCTTCCCTTTGGTACACGTGGACACAGAGAGAAATCCGGATGATTTTTCCCTGTTGAAAATATTCCCCTGTTGTATTTTTATAGAGTTGGGGAGGGAAAAAAAGAACAGGCACAACTGAAATGACCAAATTATGTGGTTCCCCATTTCTTTTCTGGCTGTTAAGTTCCTCTGAAAACTCCTGTTAGCCGATACATGCAAATAGGCTGCAGGGTGCTCTCTCCTGTGGGCAAACGGAGAGAAACACAGAGAGTTTTTCCTAAATTTCTAGTGAGTTTTAACCATTGGATGAAAGTTCTGTGGGGCAGAGAGTTTTTTGATACAAAGTACAGGAATTACATATTGTGTATTGAGCTGATAGTGTATATATGTGTGTGTTTGTATATATATATATATAGTGTATATATACTGTAAATTTCTATATATTTAAGTGATATTTTACCTCATCACCTCAGAAGATGATGCACAGACTGTCCCGTACAGAGGACCTTGTATTAATTGGCTGCTCATTAAAACGTTGGCCTTGGTATTACAGAATCATAGAAGGGTTTGGGTTGGAAGGGACCTCAAAGTCCATCCAGTTCCATCCCTCCTGCCACGGGGTGGGACACCTCACCCTGGCTCAGGGACTCCGAGCCTCATCCAACCTGCCCTTGAACCCCTCAAGGGATGGGGCAGCCACTCTGGGCAAGGTATAGAAGTCCTGAGTGCTTCCAAAACGATTCCTTCAAAACGATAGGAATGGTTGGACTCGATGATCCAGTGGGTCTCTTCCAATTCTATGAATCTATGAAAAGGTTCCTCTAAAACATCTCAGACAAACACGTGTTTCCCAAACCAGAACTGAGCTATCGCAAAACTGACCCCAAACCCAAAGGGTAGATCAGGTGTTCTCTAGACACTCTGCATTTCAAAGGTTTTAAAAAAAAAAAAAAAAAAAAAAACCAAAAACCAAACCCAACCCAAATCTACTCCTGGGTGGAAAAGTAGGGCAAACATTAATTAGTGACCTTAAAGCACGATGGAAAACTAACGGGGGAAATGCCGAGTCAGAGGATGAGAAATTCGGGAATATTAATGTCCGCCTCTGATCTCATAGACTGAAGAAAACACGTGTTCTCATCCCCCCAGAGGACAGGGCTGAGGCTTTTTGACATCTTTGGGTTGAGTGGCCTCGATTAATTCCAATTGAGTGAATTTAGAGACTCAGCTGAAATAGCTACGGAGCTGCAGGTCTTGGAGAATTTGCTACTAGTGCTGTGTCGGGAGACCGAGAGGAGTTTTTGTTTGGAGAGTAGGAAGCTTGAGGGAATTACAGGAGCTGGATTTAACTTCATTTCCCAGAAATGAACAAAATCAAACGACCAGACTAAGGGAAAGGGGGGAAAAGAAAAAACCAATTTCGATTTGCTAAGCAGGAGTTGTCCTGCTAACTCTGAGAATTCAGAGCTGTCGTTTCTCTGAGAATTGAGCTTACAGGAAGAGGAGAAGGAGTAAATAACAGGTTGGCATCGGTGAGGCTTCTGCGCCGTCTCCCACAAGCAAACTAAGAAAATCTGTTTTAGATGAAGCTCTAGTAGAGAGGAGGTAAAGTTGGGTGTGGTAGAGCAGCAGGAGAAGTTACTAAAGGGTGTTCGGAGTGGATTTCATAGAGAGCCTGATGCTACTTGGCATTTTCGCTAATGACTCATGTGATAGAGCAGAGAGGAGCCCTAATCAAACCTGGAGCCGGTGTGAAGATGTAAGGCTTTGCATAGGTATTTAGAGGATTAATATTTAAAAGGAGTCAGGAAAAAAATTACCTGAAGAAAGTAAAATGCAGTTCGATAAGGACTAATTTTCACCATCTAGGCAGGAATAACGAACCCTGCAGACAGTGAATGAGAGTGAGGGACTGGGTACCGGTTCCGCATAAAAAGGTTTTAAGGTTTTAAACTTCAAAAAAAAGATTTTAAGGTTTTAAACACCACTACTTCATGTGGTGCCACGACGGAAAAGGTAGATGTGCTGACAGCCCTGAGGTGCTGCCAGGGGTGTACTCAGTGAGACTGGGGGAGTTAACTCCTCTCGGTGTCAGTAAAATATCAGCCGGAGCTTTGTGTCCAGGTTTGCTCTCTGCGTGTTGAAACGATGGACTCCAGTTTGGAGTCCAGTTCCTCCTCTGGCTACTCCAGTTTGGAGTCCAGTTCCTTTTTCTGGGCACTCCAGTTTGGAGTCCAATTCCCTTTCTGCATACTCCAGTTTGGAGTGAGTCCAGTTCCTTTTCTGGGTACTCCAGTTTGGAGCCCAGTTCCCTTTCTGTATACTCCAGTTTGGAGTCCAGTTCCTTTTCTGGGCACTCCAGTTTGGAGTCCAGTTCCTCCTCTGGCTACTCCAGTTTGGAGTCCAGTTCCTTTTTCTGGGCACTCCAGTTTGGAGTCCAATTCCCTTTCTGCATACTCCAGTTTGGAGTGAGTCCAGTTCCTTTTCTGCATACTCCAGTTTGGAGCCCAGTTCCCTTTCTGTATACTCCAGTTTGGAGTCCAGTTCCTTTTCTGGGCACTCCAGTTTGGAGTCCAGTTCCTCCTCTGGCTACTCCAGTTTGGAGTCCAGTTCCTTTTTCTGGGCACTCCAGTTTGGAGTCCAATTCCCTTTCTGCATACTCCAGTTTGGAGTGAGTCCAGTTCCTTTTCTGCATACTCCAGTTTGGAGCCCAGTTCCCTTTCTGCATACTCCAGCCTGGAGTCCAGTTTCTTTTCTGGGCACTCCAGTTTGGAGTCCGGTTCCTTTTCTGGACACTCCAGTTTGGAGCCCAGTTCTTTTTCTGCATACTCCAGTTTGGAGTCCAGTTCCCTTTCTGCATACTCCAGTTTGGAGTCCATGGGAGAAGAATGTAAATAATGGAGGCCAAGAAACTAAAGATTTACAGAATGAAGGTTGTTTCGTTTGGGAGAGAACACACGTTGAAGGACACGTCAACTCCTTTTTTCCCCCCCTCTTGTTCTCCCTTCCCCTCTTGCAGCTTGGGAGGACAGTGCCTGCCTGTTTAATTATTCCAGCTGGGAAAATAGTAAATTATTTCCTTCTATGAATTACTTACATTCCTGGGAGAACAGGTTCCTGTCTAATATTTCTGGCATCCTACCATTTGCCCACAGAGGGGAATGTTGCAGGGACCTGTCCTGGCAGGTCTGTTGAACCAGCAGTTAAGTGTTTGCAGGGCAGGGATACCTCCCTCCCCATTCCCGGCGGAAAGTACGGACTAGGTGGGGAAGTTGTAAGCTAGATGAGCTCCTTTGAGAGGCTCTAACGAACTGGTGAGGCAGCAGTACAGAGGGAAACAAATTGGGTTAAAATGACAGCATGTTTAGCTTTCATTACGTGACTCTGCTGGGACCTCACCCTCGATGCTTCAGTCATTTGGGAGCCCTTCGCCGGCAGAACGATGATAATAACGCTCTGGATTGCAGGAGCCCTGTCTCAGCCAAACAGCTTCAGATGATTTTATTTTTTTTTTTTTTTTTTTACATTTGGTTCTTGAGCCTCAAAAAGCACTGTTGAGATTGGTAAAGCTTCCGCGGGGGTCGCTTTGCAAACCGTGCGTTCAGCAGCTCTTTGCAGTGCTCGGCAGCCTTTAACAGGGAGCAAAGAGTGCAGGTTTCGTTTGGAAATGTTAGGGAGTTTAGGGCAAATAATACTAATACTTCACATGATTATTTTGCTTATATAATGCAAAAAGGAATATTGTTTTGTGGAAAGCCCTAAAGGTCTGGAGCCCCTTGATGCAGTGGGAGGTGTCCCTGCCTGTGGCAGGAGCGGAACTGGATGAGCTTTGAGGTCCTTTCCGTCCAAACCATTCCATGAGTCCATAATTCTGTGATTCTACGATATCCTATCGCAGTTGTTTGGAATATTTGGCTCTTCGAAGTGTTAATTTGAAGGAAGAACTGTGGCCAATAGGCCATTTGGGACGAGGGGTTTGCAAGAGGCTGGGAAGGAGTGAGAGGCCATTTGGGACGAGGGGTTGGCAAGAAGCTGGGAAGGAGTGAGGGGTCTCTGCTTCCTCGACATCGTGGAAGAAACCTCAGGTAGGATCTCACGTTAGACCAGGAGGCTTAGTTGTACAAGAGGGGAGCACAAACTGGGCCGTGTTGTACAGGGATTCGCAGACTTAGAAACAAATCAACAAAACCCCACGATCTTTATCTCTGGGGTGAGGAGCCGGTGAGGGAAGGAGCGAGCACCTGGCTGTGATTGTGAGGGAAGGACTTGAATTTGTTTGAAATGCAGGAGAAAGGTTGTTTTCCTAATCTTATTGGAAGTGGTAGTGTCTGATGACTAGAATTGGCTAAGATTTTGCTTTTAGTACTTAGTGTAGGCAGCAGCCTCTTGGTAGCCCCATGCTGGTTGATGCCATAATGACTCGGGAAGAGGAGCAGCACCTCTTGGCTCTGCTTCCTAAGGCAGCAATGGGCTCCTACTTGGGATAACGCGGTCTCCTTCAACCTTCTGAAGCTTCTGAGAATGGCCACCTTGCTATCATAGAACAACCAGGTTGGAAGAGACCCATTGGGATCAGCAAGTCCAATCGTTCCTATCGAACACTAAATCATGTCCCTCAGCACCTCGTCCACCCGTCCCTTAAACACCTCCAGGGAAGGTGACTCAACCTCCTCCCTGGGCAGCCTCTGCCAGGGACAAATGACCCTTTCTGTGAAAAATTTTTTCCCTAATATTCAGGCTAAATCTCCCCTGGTGGAGCTTGAGGCCATTCCCTCTTGTCCTGTCCCTTGGGAGAAGAGCCCAGCTCCCTCCTCTCCACAACCTCCTTTCAGGTAGTTGCAGAGAGCAATGAAGTCTCCCCTCAGCCTCCTCTTCTCCAGGCTAAACAACCCCAGCTCTCTCAGCCGCTCCTCATAGGACCTGTTCTCCAGCCCCTTCACCAGCTTCGTTGCTCTTCTCTGGACTTTCTCCAGAGCCTCAACATCCTTCTTGTGCTGAGGGGCCCACAACTGAACACAGGATTCAAGTATTTCAAATCCTACCTAGATGACGAGTGGCCTTGGAAAGCCATGACACTGGTCGCACTCTCAGACATGCGAGAGGAGGATTTTCTTTGTGCCTCTTGCTTAATCTGTGCTATATTCATAATTAATCATCTTTTGGGTTAATAGCTTTTGAGGTGCAGGGGAGCAGTGAGGAGGGTTTGACCCGACTCCTAAAGCTCAAGCTTTCTGAGTAACGACAGAGGGACACGATCACAACTCCCAGGCAGACAGGATTTACTTTTATCTCCATTATTATGGTTTAGTGTTTGATAGGAATGGTTGGACTCAATGATCCGATGGGTCTCTTCCAACCTGGTTGTCCTATGATTCTATGACACTGACCTACCAAAGACCATTCTGCTTACGTCCCACCCAAAGCAAGATTTTCCTTACTTTCTGATGAGCACAGTCGGAAGAGAAATATTCCAAACTCTCTGTACGAGTGAGGCATAACCTGCCAGAATATTTTGCATCTCTAATTATTGAACTTATAAGCAAGTCAGTCGTACGAGTAAAAATTCCTCCTGATACATTCTTTGAATCTCTACATTCTAAAGGCTAAATACGTTGTGTGAGGGGAGTTCATTTTGTTTTCTGGGTATTTTTAGGGCGATTTTATTCCTTTAAAACTGTTTCGCATGGATTTCTGTAGAGATTCTTGCTTCAGCTCTGTCTGTGGACTCTGGGGCTGTAATTAAAGGCTCTTTCGGGTTCTAACGTGAATCAATTATAAGTTTTTTTTTTTTTTTTTGCAGGACTTGGAAATTGCTGGTTTCGGGTTTTTTGGAGGCTGCGTCGCTGCCTCCCAGTCCTCAATTTTATAACAAGGTTATGGGAGTGATTTAATGACTGCAAGTATCTCTGTGCGGCACCGCTTCTTGTGCTAAATTTCAGGAGTTTGTGGTCAAAAAGATTAGAAAGTTGTTGCTGCGGTTAACGTTTAGCGTCCAGGAATCCCAAACAATTATGTTTACTTTTTTATTTCTATTTTTTTACCACACAGATGCTCTAAGAGGACATAGTTGCATTCTCGGGGGTGGTTTATGTGTTTTATTATCCCCTTCAAAACCTGTATCTGAGCAGCAGGATATTCTCCTCGAAAAGAAAAAGCCCCATATCCCAAGGAATGGATCAGAAATATGTCGCTTCAAGTCAAAGTCCCTCTTTCTGTGCTTTCTGCTCAGGGTTTTGCAGGAAAGGCAAGTGTCCCCGTGTCCCCGGCAGGTCCCTGTATTACGCTTTTTGCAGTTACGTGTAGGAATGGTTGGACTCAATGATCTGGTGGGTCTTTTCCAACCTGGTTATTCTATGATTCTATATTTCCATCTAGTCTCTGGAAGACTTGACTGACTCCTATCTCAGTAACGAGCACGTGGCTCCAGTCCTATCTAGGAACACAGCATCTGCTCTCGTGGACAACCTGGTCCTTTCTCACACCACTTTTTAATGTTTTGGGCAGAGTGTAGGAGCTCAAACTACCAGGATATAGCCTCTTATTTCATTGACATTAATATTCCTTCTCCCCACGTTCATCTCCCCTTGCTTTACATGACACTTTACTGTGTCATGTACCAGGACATCACTTGGCTGAAAGCAAAGCACACAATCCTTTCCTCCTTAAGAAACACTCTAGATAATTAATATTTTTTGTTCTCCTCTGCTCAGAAGTAGCCGTGAACGAAACACCTTTTCAGCATAAAACTCGTGCGCTTCACCCCAGCTCATATCAGCATCCGCGTTAAGAAATACACGAATCCAATAAAGCAAACGAACACGATTCTAGAATGAAGATGTTCCACGAGCCTATTATTCTGCTATTCTATTATTCTGCGATTCTAATTCCTGAAGATTTAATGGGCTGCCCAGCGAATCTCCAGCAGGGCCAGGAGTGAATGGTGGCGAGCAGTTATTTATAGGTTTGATAATTATTGTTTGGAACACCAAACAGTCCCTTTCTTGCTGGAAATCTAACAGTCTGAACCTAAGAAGAGGAAGAAAGCCATACGCATCCCATATATATATATATATAAAAAGAAATAAGTATCAATTTCCTGTGAAATTTTCCTCAAATTCAGCCGTTCCGGCAACCACCGCATCAGGATGTCACCAGTCACCGATCAATGTGAAGGCTAAAAGTAAATCTCATCTACTCCGACGAAGCACGCGAGGCAGATCAAACAGATTTAAACCAGAGGCCACAGTAAAACCAAACCTAATCCCAAACCAGAACACTCGGAGCTTTTGATTTGCCATCGGAAAAGTTTGAAATAAATCTATAATCTGTCAGACAGGAGGCTTCCTACTCTTAACTTTCCTCGCTTTGTCTTTCTGTTATTTAATTCTCCTTTTTTTTCAGGTAAAGGTGAACCCTTCCAGCTTTATAACCATGGAAGAGAAAGCAGCTTAGGTTAAGCTGTTACACACCCGCGACAAGAAAAGCTTTTTTTTTTTTTTTCTCCTTTGGGAAATCACCCACAGCCTTCACCTCTCCCAGTACTCGCTCAATGGGTTTATAATCTTACCTGGTGCTTTCTCGACTCCTCTTGCTGCTCCTCACTCGCTAAACACCTATAGGAGTTGCCGAGGAATGGGATGGAGGTGCTGACCTTCCCCTTCCCTCAGCTTGAAGTTCTTCAAAGTCAGCCTCGGGGACTTCAGATTAAATAGATGAGCCGAGGCAAGAGAGTTCTGCTCCCCCTTCCGTTTGGCTTTCACGGCTCAGTTCTACCAAGTGAGATGAAGTTGTCAGAGGTTTCCTCTTACCTTTTTTTAACCGAAGCAAAACGGCGTAATGCTGCTGCTGCTGCTGCTGCTGCTGCTCCGGGACAGGATTAGGTCATCCAAGCAGCCCTGCCGAGAGAGCGGAGGCTCAGCGGTACCGAGCCTCCAAAAGGCTGGAAAGATCTGATCTTACATCAGGTGAGAGAAGGCAACTGGCTAGGCAAGCCAATAATTATGATATCAGCTCTTGTTCGCCCCGGGCAGTCCTGCATTTAATAAGAATACAAATATGACTAAGCTGCAGCAGGTTTGTTGTTTTTTTTTTTTTTTTTTTTTTTCTTCCCCTTGTTCTCTTGGTAATTCTTCAGAGAAGTTGGGCAGGTACCGAGCTCTAACTGTCTGGAGAGAGAGAGAGAGAGAGAGTGCTCCCTCTCAACCTCTCTGTTTGCCTTTTGATTTAAAACACTCATCTGTTCCCGTGTTTTGCAAACTCATTATCCACCTGTGGTTAGTAAAAAAAAAAAAAAAAACCAACACTCTTTCCTGGCAATGATTTTGCTGTAATATCAGAAAGAATCGTAGAATCACCAGGTTGGAAGAGACCCACCGGCTCATTGAGTCCAACCATTCCCACCAATCTCTAACCCATGTCCCTCAGCACCTCGTCCACCTGTCCCTTAAACCCCTCCAGGAAGGTGACTCAACAGAAACAGGCATTTTTCTTATATTTGTACAGTCTCAACTCTCTTCACGGAAAGGACCTGTGGCTCCACCACGACGTCAAAACACGTGGCACTGTTTAAACGCAAGAAGAACACTACAAGACCAACAGTCTCAAGGTAATATTCACTACCTGGAATGGAGAGCGTTAGCTCAGCCATAACAAAACCGTCTCGGAGGAGCTTGTGGGCATGTGTGTCTATATATTTACGTGCCGAGGGTTTGGGGTTTGTGTGCAAATCCGTAGAGGGGAATATGAATTTAAATATACTTCAGCCGGACCCGGCTTTGTGTGCGCTCTCTCCAGTCCCCGGCACAAACCCGATCACACCTACTGTAATAATACTCACCTACCTCATAGGGTGTTGTGAGGATTAATTAATGTTTGTAAAGCCCTTTGAAGATGAAAAGCCTTGAATGGGCGCTAAATATAATTATCGTCATTCCGCAAAACAGCAGAAACATCTTTGCGGCCCCCGGGTTATTGTATAGGTACACCCATATTTATCTGCCGCGATTATGGCGAGATACCGAGGAAGGTCTTGAAACTTCGATAAAAGCTCTGGAGGACGGAGATGTGTTCGCGTCGAGTTCGTGAAATGGTTGTGTAATTCCTGGTGCAGAATGCATCACCCAGATTTGCGATAGAAAACGATCTCCGTGTGTCACAGCGATGGAAGTGGCAGAAGGAAAGCTGTATTTTTACCCCTGGTGAATGATTTCCTACCTGGAGTTAACCAGTTTGCTCTTATTAGAACTTCCGATGCTAGAAATCGAGGCTGTCGATGGATCTGCTGGATCTTGTCGAGATAGTGGGGATGGAATGCTGGTGGATGTGCTCCTTCCCGTCTGGATGATCCTAAAGATAGTGCTGGGTTATTACTTGTCCTTCCCAAGGCCTTTCATCTTCGCTGCTCCTCAGGGTTGCAGGGAAGGAATGGTTGGTAGGAACGGTTGGACTCGATGATCCAGTGGGTCTCTTCCAACTTGGTTGTTCTATGGTTTTATGATTCTGTGAAGGGTTATTTTTCACAGAAAGGGTCATTGGGCACTGGAACAGGCTGCCCAGGGAGGGGGTTGAGTCACCTTCCCTGAAGGTGTTTAAGGGACAAGTGGATGAGATGCTGAGGGACGTGGGTTAGTGTTTGATGGGAATGGTTGGACTCGATGATCAGGTGGGTCTCTTCCAACCTGGTTGTTCTGTGATTCTATGATTCTAAGATTCTGGGATGATTTGGGCTACACTTGACATCTTAACATAGGAATAGTTATTCTTAATTTATGATTCTTGCTCTGACAACTGAGACAAAGATCAGATGGTTTTTTGTTGGCATCTTAGGTGCTAACTCCACTTTTCCAAAAGGAAACAGAGTGACTGCCTTGTTAGTAACTCAGATCCCACCGTGGGCTCTGCAGGTTGCCTCGAACTCCCCGGCTGCTGCTGCAGCTTTGTAGCTCTCGGTCCCTAAGTTAGCTGCTTCGACATTAACCTGTTGGGTGTGTTTTACTCGAGCTGGCGTCACAGGTTGATTGCAGCACAGAGATAAGATCCCAAATGAAAGTGAACCTCTGCCTGGCAAGCATTATCTCATCTTTCCTGGGATAACGAGCAGGAGGAAATACCTAGAGGAAAGGGGGACGGCAGAGTTTGCTCTAGACTTCTCCTGCTTCTTACCAGCCTCATAGCAACAGAGAATCATAGAACCACCAGATTGGAAGAGACCCATAGAATCATAGAACCACCAGGTTGGAAGAGACCCATTGGGTCATTGAGTCCAACTATTCCTATCAAACACTAAACCATGTCCCTCAGGACCTCGTCTACCTGTCCCTTAACACCTCCAACATCCACTTTTGGGGATGGAAGAGCAGAGCCCCCCAGTCGTCCAGCTTTGAAATGTTCCTCCTGACTGGCAAATCTGCAAAAACTGGAGAATTTGTAAAACTGGCAAAAACTACAGAATTGAACTTTAGTATTTTTTTCCCCTTATAATGAATTCAAAGGGTTTCGTTAAACTACAACTGTTAAGATCTCAGAATAGCAGGATGGTTTAGGTTGGAAGGGACCTCAAAGCCCATCCAGCTCCAACCCAGACGCCTCCCACTGCATCAGGTTGCTCCAAGCCACATCCAACCTCTCCTTGACACCCTCTAGGGATGGGGCAGCCACCCCTGCTCAGGGCCTCCTCATCCTCCCAGCGAAACGTTTCTTCCTAAGACCCCATCTCTGCTTTTTGGGGAGGAAAAAAAAAATAAATTGCAGCCATCAAAGCATTCGAAGCGCAGGTCGGTGGCACCAACCCTGTCTGAGGCTGCGGTTTGAAGTAGTAAATCCAGCAGCTTTTAAGGGCTCCTCTCTCCTTTTATGAGGGCTCAGCTGCCCATGGAAGGTTCCTGAAGGAGCGATTATGTTTGGTGCTTCCGTCCAGGCTGTGCTGAGCAGGAGAAAGAAATCACAGGCTGCACGAAGTCTTTGTAAGGTGTCCAGAGTGGCTCAAGAACCTGCTCCTCATCCGTTTCTGTGCAGAATCTCTTTCCTTCAGTGTCATGTTTGGCCGTATCAGGAAAAATATGATTATCTTTATTTATTTAGTGTTTGATGGGAATGGTTGGACTCGGTGATCCGATGGGTCTCTTCCAACCTGGTGATTCTATGATTCTATCGTCTTATTTTCCACAGATTCTTATCTCAAATTATTTTTTTTTTTATTTTTCTGGACTAACTACTGCTTTTCAAAGCAGAGAACTGGTGCCCAACAAGGCACACGTGACGGTTTGCGTCTAGTCTGGAATATCTGTCCACTTTTAATGGAAAATGTGGATTCCTTTGCATGGAACTCCACTGTTGACCTCATTATAAACCCCTCCTACTGCTCAAAACCAGCAAGAACGGTCTTGTCGATCTGGAATTTTGTCAGCGAGGAGTTGTCCCTGTGAATTCACTTCGTTTTGTGCCCAAGCAGATCACAAATTTCATTCCCGTGATAGAATATTCTTATTTAACCCTGTCGCGGGGTAATTGCTCATTTTTAATACCTTGTTTATATTTTATTATGCAGCAGTGGCAGCAGCATTTTTTATTTTGTTATCGCCAATAGCTTTGCAGGCTTAGGATTTTTGCAGCCTAATATTTGGGCCGACGAGCTTACAGAAACGACTTTGGGACGTAATCCAACCAGCTCTTCTGCCACCATTAAGTAGGAAAAGTGGCCCCAGCATCTCTCCCTTGGGATCACCTGGGAGAAGACACACCTGGGTGGAACTTAACCGTCTGCTCTGCTGCCTTTAAATAGTAGTCAGGGCTTGCTTTTTATCTGCTGCGATATCCTTAGGGAATACACACCTTGCTTTAACCTACATACACTTCAGCCCATTTTTTTTTTTTTTTTTTTTGTCCCTAAGAAACAATTCCGAGCGCGTTCACCTGGTGGTTTAAAGCGCCGAGAAAAAAAACGCGTCGGCAAACCAAACTTATCAGCTTCAGCGTTCAGTGTGTTTAAGAGGATTTTATTCTTCTTTTGGGAGGATATCTCTGGCTTTTGCTTCTGCTCGGAGGAGTCGCACTATTCACTCAGGAGGCTGAAGGATAAAACTCACAGGGGACACCTGAATTACAGCCTCCGAGTCCGTCACACCCATAAGATGCTCTTTTGTTGGCATTTGCAGGACTTTCTGTTTGCTAATTGTTTCATCTTAAATACAAATAGCAAGAACCGTCATTACACGCGAAATATCACTTCCCGACCCGGTGATTTGGTGTTGCCTGTAAAGCATCCGTGGCAGCAGCTCTAAGCTGTTATTGTCTTGTCCCTTTAGAAATGAGGATGAGCTCAGGAGGTGGTGTTGGGCTTGACTCTCTGCCTTTCTGCTCTAGGTGAAAATCAGGTGACCAAGATGTGTTGCAGTCACCGTGTCGTCTGGCAATGGGGCTTGGGTTGCTTTGCTTTTTTTTTTTTTTTTGACAAGGCTGCTCTTAGGATGCAACTTTCAATACAGGAGGGAGATAATTAATTTATTATAGAATCATAGAAGAACCAGGTTGGAAGAGACCCATCGGATCATTGAGTCCAACCATTCCCATCAAACACTAACACATGTCCCTCAGCACCTCGTCCACCCGTCTCTTAAACCCCTCCAGGGAAGGTGACTCAACCCCCTCCCTGCACAGCCTGTTCCACTGCCCAATGACCCTTTCCATGAAAATATTTTTCCTGATGTCCAGCCTGACCCTCCCCTGGTGGAGCTTGAGGCCATTCCCTCTTGTCCTGTCACTTGGGAGAAGAGCTCAGCTCCCTCCTCTCCACAACCTCCTCTCAGGTAGTTGCAGAGAGCAATGACGTCTCCTGGTCTCTGATTCTCCTCACTGGTTTATTTTCTCTTGTGCTCGGTTACTTACTCCTTCTAACTCCTCAGTATCACGGTCAGGACCTTGATTCACTCCAGAGTGGACGGACTTTTCTCCTGTCCTTGGGGAGGAGCGCTCGTTCCTCCTCGAAGCTGATCACTGTGTATCTGCAACATTCCAGACCTCAAAACCATCCTGTGACGTAGCATAAACTTCCTTCTCTTCTCACAGAACGTAATTTGTGAAGAGCTGGCAGCATCCTCTCAATTTTCTCTTCTCTGTTGACGCTGCACTTCAGGAAGAGTGTTTGGTGATTTTCTTTTTTTTCTTTTTTTGTTGTTACGGAGTTAACAGAGAAAACTTTCCTAGCCTGAAGCTGCTGGATAAGTGGTAGCTTGGCAGGTTGACTTTGTTTGTTTGGTCTTATGGCTTCTTCAGTTTTGGCTGCCAGGCTCTGCCTAACTTTGCGGAGTTGCATGGAATGAGGCTATTGAGGGAGTTTTGATGATATAGAATCATAGAATCACCAGGTTGGAAGAGACTGATCGGATCATCGAGTCCAACCATTCCTATCAAACACTAAAACATGTCCCTCAAGACCTCATCCACCCGTCCCTTAAACACCTCCAGGGAAGGTGAATCAACCACCTCCCAGGGCAGCCTATTCCAATGCCCAATGACCCTCTGTGTGAAAAACTTCCTCCTAATCTCCAGTCTAAATCGACAATAATGTCGATTATGTCCTTTACACCAGCCTCCAGAGCCCAGGAATGTGATGAATGTATTCAAATATGTAGAATAGTGTGGTCAATGTCAGAAAACAGATGATCAAGTCCTGGAAATCTCTGCTTGAGCCTCCTGCCCCTGGAAACTTTGCTACCAACATCTGAGAGAAAAGAGCAGTTGGCTGATCTCTGCCTAATTACCTCAAGCTTCCTTATCAAATGGGACTCTCTAAAGGTCAGACCACAGGGAGACTCAAAGGAGGAGAACGCTCCTGCATTCAGGTTTTAAGGCCCTGAGGGGCTGGGAGAGCTTCAAGAACATGCAGAGCTCCAGAGCGAGTCTTCCTGAGCCAATCAGCCCATTCAGGGCTTTGAATACGTTATGCAGGTTTGGCCACTTAGCACTGAGGCATAAGCAACAAGATGTTCGTTACTTCACGCCAGCACTTCTAAGGTTTGCTGCCTGCTGTCTTTATTTCCCCTTTATTTTGAGCTGCAAGGTGATTCCCAAGGTGTTGATTAACCCCGAACTGCACATCTTTTAGCTCTCAGGCTATTCTCTGCTCTATCGCGAACACTCTGTGCCCTTTCTGGAGCTGTGACAGAGCTTAGAAATAACGTTTGTGAACGATTTGATGTTGCCTTGCGGTACAGATGAAAGGATTTAGCAATTTCGCTGTTTGCTCTGCATCTAAGCTGCAACACGCGGTGTTCTTAGAATCATAGAACAACCAGGTTGGAAGAGACCCATCGGATCATCGAGTCCAACCATTCTTATCAAACACTAACCCATGTCCCTCAAGACCTCATCCACCCGTCCCTTAAACACCTCCAGGGAAGGGGAATCAACCACCTCCCTGGGCAGCCTAGTCCAATGACCAATGACCATTTCTGGGAAAAACTTCCTCCTAATCTCAAGCCTAAACCTCCCCTGGCAGAGCCTGAGGCCGTTCCCTCTTGTCCTGTCCCCTGTCACTTGGGAGAAGAGCCCAGCTCCCTCCTCTGCACAACCTCCTTTCAGGTAGTTGGAGAGAGTAATGAGGTCTCCTCTCAGCCTCCTCTTCTCCAGGATAAACACCCCCAGCTCTCTCAGACGCTCCTCATAGGTTCTGTTCTCCAGCCCCTTCACCAGCTTCGTGGCTCTTCTCTGAACTCGCTAAAGAGCCTCAACATCCTTCTTGTGCTGAGGGGCCCACAACTGAACACAGGATTCAAGGAGCAGCCTCACCAGTGCTGAGTCCAGAGGGAGAATCACCTCCCTGGCCCTGCTGGTCACACCATTTCTGATCCAAGCCAAGATGCCATTGGCCTTCTTGGCCACCTGGGCACACTGCTGGCTCATGGTCAGTCGCTGTCGACCAACACCCCCAGGTCCCTCTCCTCCTGACAGTTTTCCAACCAGACTTCTCCCAGTCTGTAGTTCTGCATAGGGTTGATGTGCTCCAAGTGCAGGGGCACAACAACCTTGTTCTTCTTGCATCTCCCCTTCCCAGCAGCTGAAGAGAAGAGGTTCCAAATTGTTTGAGGACCTCTCAGAACAGCCCCTACTGCACTTCCCAGCTTGCAGAGCCTCCTCCATCCCTCTCAAATGACTTAAGGATTTGTTGACAGCTGGAATGTTGCTTTTGTATTCACTTTGCTCGTCGTGTTTTCTGTAGAAGTCTAGAAATGAACAGGCTGCCCAGGGAGGGGGTTGAGTCACCTTCCCTGGAGGGGTTTAAGAGATATGTGGACGAGGTCCTGAGGGACATGGGTTAGAGATTGATGGGAATGGTCGGACTCGATGATCCGATGGGTCTCTTCCAACCTGGTTGTTCTATGATTCTCTGAAATACTGCAGCGAGAGATCAACAAACCCACCTCCCTGCCACAACCTTTCGCCAAGTATCTAACCGGTTAGCAACACGATTGGTTCTGAAGAGGATGATTAATATTTAGCTAACTAGAAGACAGCTAACAGTGTTTCACTCCTGCCAGAGGCTTTGGCTAGCACATGATTAGCTCCTTATAACTGGCTTGGCAGAAGTGTGTGTGTGTATGTGTTGGTTTGGACGATGGTTGGTTGTTTTTTTTTTTTTTTTCTCCCAGCCCCTTAACCATGTCTAACAACCAGTACAACTGGTCTGTCTTCTTCCTTTCTTGGAGCATGCTTGGATGTTGCTAACTCCAGCGCTCCATGAGCGGCTGGTGCCAATCCATGTGAGTCCTCCTAGCTGTAGACTTTGGAGGAACATTTCACAGAATCACAGAATCACCAGGTTGGAAGAGACCCATCGGATCATCGAGTCCAACCATTCCCATCAAACACTAAACAATGTTCCTTAGGACCTCATCCACCCGTCCCTTAAACCCCTCCAGGGAAGGTGACTCAACCCCCTCGTTGTTCAGCCTGTTCCACTGCCCAATGACCTTTTCTGTGAATTTTTTTTTCCCTAATGTCCAGCCTGACCCTCCCCTGGTGGAGCCTGAGGCCAATCGTCCTGTCCCTTGGGAGAAGAGCCCAGCTCCCTCCCTCCCAGTTTCTCCGAACCCCCCGACAATGTGTGAAATACAGATGTTTACAGGGTTTAATAGGCTTGTAGCGCAGAAAAAACTGGTTTAGGAACACAACCTAAATTGAGTTCTTGAAACATGAGTCTCTTACGAGCCCTTTTATGGTTATATCTGAGTATTTATAGGCAAAGCAGCTTAATATCACCCCTCTGAGGTGTTGCCTCCGTGAGCTATTATTGTGCTGATTTTGAAAGAGAAAGAAAAAGTGGGAAGAGTTTATATGTGGGACATTCATAGGGAATAATGTACTTGGTTTTCCCTGAGTAATTACAATGTGAATGCAGCCTGGGATGAGTTATTTGTCCCAGTCTGAGTCGTCGCTTGGATTTCATAGAATCATAGAACAACCAGGTTGGAAGGGACCCATCGGATCTTCTAGTCCAACCATTCCTATCAAACATTAAAGAAGTCCCTCAAAACCTCATCCACCCGTCCCTTAAACACCTCCAGGGAAGGGGAATCAACCACCTCCCTGGGCAGCCTATTCGATTCGATTTGGGGGAATAGGCAGCGCAGTGAGCGGGAAGGATATGAAGCTCTACCTGGTTCTTAGGGCTCTGAGCTGACCTTGCTCACTCCTGGATGCAAGACTTGAGAGGCCAGTAATCAGAACAACACGAGAGAGAGGTTTCCACCATCCTGACCAGAACATTTTCCCGTCTCTCTTGGGCAATCTCCTCCCTTCGTCCTTCATCTTTATCTTCGCACACGAGAGTGGAAAACATCAAAATCTCCTGCTTCCGCCAACAGCGCCTGCAATCGTCCCGGCGGCATTATCTTAGAAACTGGAAAATGATTCAATGAAAGGAGGAGTGAATCATATAAATACCCAAAGTGTTGTAGCTCAGCAATGTCCCTCCCTTCTTAGTACAAAGCGAAGAACAAAAGGAGGCTGCTGCCTGGCCTGGGCCCCTCCTAGATGACTTACCGGGACTGTGAAATCATCAGAAGCCTCAGAAAGAAGTGCTTAGGCAGCATTTACAACTCGATTTTCTTCTCTTGGGTTCTCTCGTGGAGCTGGGAGCTGTGTCCTCCTAAATATTTAGGAGGAAGTTTTTCACATAGAGGGTCATTGGGCATTGGAATAGGCTGCCCAGGGAGGGGGTTGATTCCCCTTCCCTGGAGGTGTTTAAGGGACGAGTGGATGAGGTTCTGAGGGACTTGGTTTGATGTTTGATAGGAATGGTTGGACTCGATGATCCGATGGGTCTCTTCCAACCTGGTTGTTCTATGATTCTACAAAATATACAAACTCAGTCGTTGCTGAGCACAACTTTAAACACCTTCCAGGAAAACAAACAACGTGAAATCGTGCAGGTTGTTCAAATGGAAAATTTTAACGGGGAGAAGAAACCCTGAACAAGCCATTAACTCCTGTCTGGCTGAAAAACTGTGATTGCTTCAGCACTTAGAGAGCTTTGGGGAGAAAGGAATATTGATCTCGATTCGCCAGGTTTTAAATGAGATCAATACGTGGTTCAGAGTAATCCCTGTAGGACGTGTTCGGTGACCAATTACGTTTTAGGAGACGGTTGCATAAAAGATTAAAAGAAATAAGGTGTGTTAAAAAAAAAGAAGAAGTAATTGCAAGTGAAGCTTTTAGTCTGAATTCAGTTAAAAAATATTTCATTGCTTTCACAGAAAGGGTCACTGGGACTACCCAGGGAGGGGGTTGAGTTGCCTTCCCTGGAGGGGTTTAAGGGAGGAGTGGATGAGGTGCTGAGGAACATGGGTTAGAGATTGGTGGGAATGGTTGGACGTGACGATCCGGTGGGTCTCTTCCAACCTGGCGATTCTCTGATTAAGCGAGTGTTACGAGTCCGTGTGATTCTCCACCATCTCCAGTCTGAAAAGGTTCGTGGGAAGCAATAGGACAGGGTCTGAAGCCCTTAGTTTTGCAGGTTTGCTCAGCAAACTGCGAATCCACTGCAGCTCCTCCACGTTGTTTTCCTGTCTCTCTGCCAGTGTTTTTCTTTCTTTCTTCATTCCCCTCTCTGGTTTTGCACAGTGTGCTTTTCGCTCGGGCTCTTGTGACATCAGTGGCGAGTGTCTGTGAGGAATCGCCCGGGGCCAGTGTGACTTTCAAAGGATAAGCCAATTTGTTACCTTGCCAGTGAACAGTTTATTACATTTCTAATTATTGTTATTAGTCTGGCAGGTGGTGCCATGCACGATATTTTTACAGCAGCCAAAGCAGCAGGTTCTTCTTTCATGACCAAAAAAAAAAAAAAAAAACCCAACCCAAGCAACATTTAAAGCAAAGCCGAACGTTCTGCTGTACTAAGGGCTCGAGAATTCTTTGAGCTAATGCAGTGCATAGAGCACCTGCCTGGTTGGAAACCTTAAGCTGGAATATACCGACTCTTACCGTGAGTTGTGTTTGACAGGAATGGTTGGACTCGATGATCCGATGGGTCTCTTCCAACCTGGTTGTTGTATGATTCTATGAGGCTAATTGCAATTAGAGTGTTTTGGCAGCTGGAGCTCTTATTCCGCTTCAGTAAAAAAAATGAAAAATTTCACGTCGCACTGTTAATAAATGAGTTAATTATGGTTGGACTCAATGATCCGGTGGGTCTCTTCCAACCTGGTGATTCCATGATTCTATTATATAGTATGTGTATATATATATATAGTATCTATATATCTATCTATAACATCTATCTATAGTATTTATTTGTTTATTTATTTATCTATCTATCTATGAGAGGGTTTTATATATATATAATCCTCTTTGCTTCTTCCCTATTTCATAGAATCATAGAATCACCAGGTTGGAAGAGACCCACCGGATCATCGAGTCCAACCATTCCCATCAAGTAATATCTGTCCAGTAATATCTTCTATTCAATAGGACCAGACGCTGACGTCGGTTACAGTTAATCCATCTGGATTTTACTGTGTGACAGAATCACTAGGTTGGAAAAGACCCACTGGATCGTTGAGTCCAACCAGTCTTGACCCACAGGAGGAGCCCCCCCATCACCTGTCCTCGCAGCGGAGGGGACGCAGAGCTGGGACAGGGAGCACAGGGACAGCGAAAGCCCCTCAGGTGATAGAATCATAGAACCACCAGGTTGGAAGAGACCCATCGGATCATCGAGTCCAAACATTCCTACCAAACACTAAAGCATGTCCCTCAGGACCTCATCTGTCCCCCTCCAGGCTGGAAGTGCCACCCCTGCCCATCTCCAAGCCCTCAAATTCACCTGCAAACCTTGGTGACCGCAGCCGTCCCGCAGCCTCAGGGCTTCCAGCTCCATCCCAACCTTCATTGCACTTGGATTCAGGGAGATGGAGCAGTCACAGTTGGGCTAGAAATGGCTTGAGATCCCCTGGAGGGGTTTAAGGGACGGGTGGACAAGGTGCTGAGGGACATGGGTTAGTGTTTGATGGGAATGGTTGGACTCAGTGATCCGGTGGGTCTCTTCCAACCTGGTTGCTCTCCGATTCTGTGAGAATTGGCTGCCTTAGGTGTGCAAGCGCTGGAGCTCGGGGGCAGAGCAGCTCTTGCTGGAGCGGAGAGCAGGGCCAGGTTTTGGAGCTGCTCCCTGCAGGGGCTGTTTGGCAGGTAGGGGAGGCCAGAAGTGGCACCGATTCAAAATAGTGGCTGGAAAGATATTACATACCTGAGCGCACCTGGTGATGAGGAAAGGGTGGCTGTCAGTCCCCACCCCTTTCCCCATCAATTGTCTCCTACCTCTGAGATACAGGTGTGCGGTTACCGTGTAAACACACCAAAGATTTTTCTTCTAGGCTAATAAGCCGCTTGGGGTTTTTTTTTTATTTTTTTTTCCTTCTGGTATCTCTGCCAAAACGCAGAAAAGCACTATTTGAACTCCTGCACTTCCACACGCCCCGTGTGCTCCGCAGAGAAGGGCTTTGGTTTCTGTAGTCTGGATGGCAGACGGGAGTAGCCCCTCTGGCAGCCACACTTCAGGCTTTGAACGCGTCTCAAGAGTTTATTTGTGTCTTATCCCCACACCAGGCTGTTCAGAGAACTTTAAATGAAGAGATAAGGGATGAGCGTGGAAGCAGAGTTTGTTTTTTCCTGTGTCATGGGGTGTTTATCCTGGAGAAGAGGAGGCTGAGGGGAGACCTCATTGCTCTCTATAACTAACTGAAAGGAGGTTGTGGAGAGGAGGGAACTGGGCTCTTCTCCCAAGTAACAGACTGAGAGGGAATGACCTCAAGCTCCACCAGGGGAGGGTCAGGCTGAACATTAGGAAAAAATATTTCACGGAAAGGGTCATTGGGCATTGGAATAGGCTGCCCAGGGAGGTGGTTGATTCACCTTCCCTGGAGGGGTTTAAGGCACAGGTAGATGAGGTCCTGAGGGACATGGTTTAGTGTTTGATAGGAATGGTTGGACTCGATGATCCGATGGGTCTCTTCCAACCTGGTTGTTCTATGATTCTTTGATTCTAAGTTGCACCAGGAGAGGTTTAGTTTGGATATTAGGAAAAACTTCTTTACTGCAAGAGTGATGAAGCCCTGGCAGAGGCTGCCCAGGGCAGTAGAGGGTTCTCCATCCCTGGAAGGTTTCAAAACCCATGGAAATGGGTTGGATAAGCACAGTGTGGTTGGGCTGACAGTTGGAAGGGATGAGCTCAAAGGTGTTTTCCGACCTTTATGATTCTAAGGAGAAGAGAAAGAGCACAGGTGTGAGGAAGCTCGCGCTGTGCAACTGTGTTATCTGCAATGCAGACAAGTGATTTACGACTGCGTGTTTCACGGAGCAGGAATGATATTGCCAGAGGTAAGAAGGAGGAGGGAAATCCAAACTCCCTTCGGCTGAGAGACATCTTGAAAATAAAGAGGTTCCTTTTGAATTTTCTGGCAAGTCTCATCAGGAGAGTTTCAGAGCGGAAAAGGAAAGGTGACTTCCCCGTTGCCGTCGCTACAACTGCCCTTGAATCAAACCCACTCACTAAAACCTCCAGGAAAACTGGGGCTGAGGCAGCTAAGTGTCCCTAGACCCCCGAACCCTTCTACTTCTGCACACAACTCGCTCCTCTCACATTTATGGTTGGACTCGATGATCCGATGGGTCTCTTCCAACCCGGCTGTTCTGTGATTCTATTGTGCAATTCCACGTTAATATAGACATTCGTTTCACGGGAAGCTCTGCCCACTTCTCCTTTTGCTTTGTGGAAAGAAGCTGAGAAGCTCTGTAATCAGCAGAATTAAGGAAATTTGATGTCTCAGGGTTTCCTGTTTGCTTCCAAAGAATGGGGAACTCTAGAATCACCAGGTTGGAAGAGACCCACCGGATCATCGAGTCCAACCATTCCTATCAAATTCCTCTAGGTCTCAAGGTTGCTCTGCGTCCTGAGGGACACAGTTTAGTGTTTGATAGGAATGGTTGGACTCGATGATCCGGTGGGTCTCTTCCAACCTGGTTGTTCTATGATTCTATGATTCTTATAAGCTGCACAGAGATCGAGGGAAATTAGGACGTTTTTGTACTGCTGCTAGGTCAGCAAGAGAACCTCAGTGCTAACCTGAAGTTTTGATCTTTTAATTGATCATAGGTCATATTTTGAGTACAGCACCATCTAAATGTAGTAATGACTGATGCTTTATGAAGATACTGGACAGAGACCTACAAGTCATCCTCCCTGGAGGTGTTTAAGGGACGGGTGGACGAGGTCCTGAGGGACATGGGTTAGTGTTTGATAGGAATGGTTGGACTCGATGATCCGGTAGGTCTCTTCCAACCTGGTGGTTCTATGATTCTAAGTCTGAGCCTTGAAGCCGCTTTTGATCTGATCTAAATCACACCTAACGATCGAATCATTGAATAGATTGAGTTGGAAGGGACCTTAAAGATCATCTAATTCCACCTCCTGTGCCATGGGCAGGGACACTGGACCAGGCTGCTCCAGGTCCCACCTAACCTGCCCTTGAACACGAGATAGAAATGGGTTGAACGTTTGAATTAACTGTTCTGCCCCTTCTCCATTTTCACAGAATCACTAGGTTGGAAAAGACCCACAGGATCATCAAGTCTAACCATTCCTATCAAATACTAAACCATGACCCTCAGCATGTCACCCACCTGTCCCTTAAACACCTCCAATTTTCAAGTTAGTGGGTTTGGGAGTTTTGCAAGGCTTTTTTTGGGCACTTTCAATCAATTTTTATTCAGCAGAGTTGATTAATATTACAACATTGCAGCCTTTGAAAACGTTCTTCTTGTTCCGTCGCTTTCTCCTCTCCTTTTCTTGCTCTTTAAGGGTGTTTTCCAAGGGAGATGAACCCCAACCAGAGGTCTTTGCCCTGGATTCGGGAGCCCTGGGGCAGCACCTACAGCCACCAGCTGGCACCTTGCAAGGGAATCCGTACGACCTGAATAGCAACTCGACGTTTTCGGCCTCTTCGGATGATTAAAGGATAAATAATCCGAAATGTTTCTTTAATAGGAGAAAACACACAGCGCTGACAGTAGTGATTAAGCCCTATTAAACGGTTGTTATTTTGGACACCAGGTGATTAGCACCTTCAAACCACTTCATTTTCAGACTTTGGCACCTTGGTCATCAAATTGTAAAGTTCGGTGAATCGAGTTGTAAATAGTTTTATTGGTTCCGCGTTAGGGAGAAAAAAAAAATAAAAATTGAGGGTTGTGAAATTCCTCGATGATTTAAAGTTACACATTTCCTAAGTCGGTTTTATTTCTGTTTTCGTTTGGCTGCTCGTCAGGGTAGGGAAATTCTAAACTCTGTTTCTGCCTCTGTAAACTCCCAAGGGTAGGTTGGATGGGGCTTGGAGACCCTGATCCAGTGGGAGATGTCCCTGCCCATGGATGGGGTGGCACTGGATGGGTTTGGAGGTGCCTTCCAACCGAACCCATCCCATAATTCCATGACTGATGTGCCACATGGAGAGAAGTGGAGGTTTGGACTAAGGCTCGTACAGCAGTGCCAACACCCCACAGGCATCTGAGGGAGGAATTACCTCCAGGGGCAAGAGTGGAACTGCTCTTACAGCTTCTGGAGAAAGGTCCTGATTTAAATACATGCTGATGACTATGCGGTTAACGCGCAGCAGCTTCTTTTTCCTTCCAGATTGCATTTTGCTTTCTGAAAATAGATTTCGTGCCTTTGAAAATTGTTTTACACCCGTTACACGATAAGGTTTCCTTCCAAGGAGTTAGTTGGTTCTCTAGGATTTTCTTTGGTTTAAATGAAATCTCGGGAATCGCATTGCAAGGTCTGGATGCGTTTTGAGGATTCGGTGCGACGCGACAAAGCTTCCTCGAAATTAATTTTAATAGTTTTTAAGTGACTGGGAGCGAATTTTTGTTTCTCCAAACCAAACGGAGGATTTAAAAGACCTGCAGGTTTTTGTCTTGTTTTGGCTCTTAGCCTCACACGTGGTTCTGTTGAGACTCTTTGTGATTTCAGTGCCTTTGTGTCACTCACATGCCACTTCACAAATTTCTATCAAGATGTTTATGATGGAGCTGTTTAGCCTGGAGACAAGGAGGCTGAGGGGAGACCTCATTGCTCTTGGCAGGTCTTTTCCAACCATAACGACTCCGTGGAGCTTGAGGCCATTCCCTCTTGTCCTGTCCCTTGGGAGAAGAGCCCAGCTCCCTCCTCTCCACAACCTCCTTTCAGGGAGTTGCAGAGAGCAATGAGGTCTCCCCTTAGCCTCCTCTCCTCTAGGCTAAACACCCCCAGCTCTCTCAGACACTTCTCATAGGGCCTGTTCTCCAGACCCTTCACCAACCTCATTGCTCTTCTCTGGACTCACTCCAGAGCCTCAACATCCTTCTTGTGCTGAGGGGCCCACAACTCAACACAGGATTCAAGGAGCAGCCTCACCAGTGCTGAGTCCAGAGGGAGAAGAACCTCCCTGGCCCTGCTGGTCACACCATTTCTGATCCAAGCCAGGATGCCATTGGCCTTCTTGGCCACCTGGGCACACTGCTGCCTCATGGTCAGTCGCTGTCGACCAACACCCCCAGGTCTCTCTCCTCCTGGCAGTTTTCCAGCCAGACTTCTCCCAGTCTGTAGCTCTGCATAGGGTTGTTGTGCCCCAAGTGCAGGACCCGGCATTTGGCTGTGTTAAGTCTCATCCCATTGGACTCTGCCCAGTGCTCCAGCCTGTCCCTTCCTCATCCATAGATTTATCGGGTAAGACTCTCGCCTGTGAAAGGAACCCAGTTTTCAGCTCCAAAGTGAAGAGCAGCACTGGGAATCGCACCTCCCTGCAGCAGGTGCTGAGCTGGCAGTTTCGCAGAAGGTTGTGAAATTCGATCGCACGATGGGAAATGGAGCCACTCCTTGAGGGCAATATCTGGAAACATAATGGGGAACCACCCTCCCAAGGTGATCTCGGTAATAATGGGGCTTAGAAACACTTTCTACCTGCTTTGCTTAGAAAATGATGAACGTTTTTAATAGTGCTACTGCCTTTTGCACTATATTTAGAGAGACCTGGATGGGGCCAGTGCTCGGGCACACCCAAGCCTGCTCCCTGCGACCATCACAGACCATCAACAGTGGAAACTGTTCATGACATTTTCCGTTCTTCTTAGGTCCTGCTAATATTGTTAACTTTTCTCCTTCCCTGGAGGTGTTTAAGGTGCGGGTGGATGAGGTGCTGAGGGACGTGGGTTAGTGTTTGATAGGAATGGTTGGACTCTATGATCCGGTGGGTCTCTTCCAACCTGGTGATTCTATGATTCCTCTCTCTACAGATCACAGCTTCTCACCTGTCTTCTTCTTACAATCTTCTCAGTATGGAGAAGACTCTGAGGAGACCTTAGAGCAGCTTCCAGCACCAAAAGGGGCTCCAGGAAAGCTGGAGAGGGGCTTTTGGTCAGGGAGGGCAGGGAGAGGATGAGGGAATGATTTTTACTCGGCACTGGTGAGGTCGCTCCTTGAATCCTGTGTTGAGTTGTGGGGCCCTTAGCACAAGAAGGATGTTGAGGCTCTGGAGTGAGTCCAGAGAAGAGCCACGAAGCTGGTGAAGGGGCTGGAGAACAGGCCCTATGAGGAGCATCTGAGAGAGCTGGGGTTGTTGATCCTGGAGAAGAGGAGGCTGAGGGGAGACCTCATTACTCTCTCCAACTACCTGAAAGGAGGTTGTGGAGAGGAGGGAGCTGGGCTCTTCTCCCAAGGGACAGGGGACAGGACAAGAGGGAATGGCCTCAAGCTCCACCAGGGGAGATTTAGGCTAGAGATTAGGAGGAAGTTTTTCACGGAAAAGGTCATTGGGCACTGGCAGAGGCTGCCCAGGGAGGTGGTTGATTCCCCTTCCCTGGAGGTGTTTAAGGCACAGGTGGATGAGGTCCTAAGGGACATGGTTTAGTGTTTGATAGGAATGGTTGGACTCGATGACGCGATGGGTCTCTTCCAACCTGGTTGTTCTATGATTCTATGATCTGAAAGAGGAGAGATTGAGGTGAGATCTTAGGCAGAAACAGTGGTGGCTGCCCCATCCCTGTCTGGGTTGGGACTGGGTGGGTTTTAATGTCCTTTCCAACCCAAACCATTGTGTGATCCTTCGTGGATCCCTCCAATACCTTTTGCTGTAGCTGGTTTGGGGTACGGCTCTAACTTTTTTTATGCTCACGGATTGCTAATGGATTTGGAACACTCAGCCCTGTTGCGTTAGCCCCATGACACCCTCTGCTGCTTGATGTCTCTCTCCTTTCTTCTGGAGATTGCTATAAAGATTGCACCTGCACTCCGGCAGGTACTTATGCACACCACAGCCTCTGAATAATGCCGACTAATAGGAGAGACTTCAAAGCATCCAAACCCGGTTTGAAAAAGGGCTGGAAGGACGGGGCTGCTGGGAAATCGTTATAAGAATTCACCATTTCCTGCTTAGCTCAGCGGTTATTTAGCAGGACGTGTAAACCCTGTGCGAGCATTTCAAAGCCAACAAAAAGCAAACAAAAAGCCAACAAAAAGCTACGCACACTCGCCCCTGGTGCCGCAGACTAAGAGCAAAAAGAGGGAGAGGTTTGAATCGTCTGTCGTTTTGGTAGATGCTCAGACACAGAGAGATCAGGGCAGCGAAAAGATTTAGGCAGATTTGGGGTTTCTCGGGGAGAGATAAATGCAAAGAGAAAGGAGGCGAGTGGTTTAGCAGAGGCCTGAGCAGGTCATTATGTGATTGAAATCGATTCGCCCGGAGCTCGTTAGCAAAAGAGAATAAATGTCCTTCCTCCTTGTGCTGTGGATGTTCTGTTGGATCCCTATCAAGCATCAGATCAAAACACTGTCTTTCAGAGCTGCGGAAGGGTTACTACCAGACTGTTCTTCCCGAGACGTTGATTTCCCAGGGCAAACCATGCTTGCCAGGCCAGGGAAGCTTCCAGAGCAAAGGGGCTCAGCGATCAGCAGGTACCAGAACTGTCCTGACAGTTGCAACTGGAGAGAAACCACTGCAGGTCAGTGAATTCTAACATTTTATAAATCAAGCATATGCTGCACTTTCTCTCCTCAAGATTAGGACATAGAAAGGAAGAAGATAGTTCTGGAATCCTCAACACAGGAAGGAGATGGAGCTGTTGGAGAGTCCAGAGGAGGCTGCAAGGATGATCCGAGGGCTGGAGCTCCTTCCAGACAAGGACAGGCTGAGAGAGTTGGGGTTGTTCAGCCTGGAAAAGAGAAAGCTCCGAGGATACCTTAGAGCAGCTTCTAGTACCTGAAGAGGCTACAAGAAAGCTGAGGAGGGGCTGTTTACAAAGGCTTGTAGGAGGCAGTCCAAGAAAACTGGACTCTTAATTATAAAGTAATTATTCCTCTAACAATAAGAGCAAATCAACGATGCTATCTGGTCATTTTACGATATCTTAAGGCAGCACACAGAGAAGTAGTTGATACATGGAAGAGAGAAGCAGAAGTAGCGATAAATAATAGGAAAAAAACCCTCCGTAACGCAGGAAATTCATTAAAAAAAGTCTTTAATTCAATCATATGTTTTAGGATATTTTAGGATGCAGGTATTGCCTCCTTCTCAAGACAATATTGATATTTTATCATGACCTTGCCGGCTGTCATTGTACATAAATAAGAATGGGGCAGGTGGGGAAAAAAAAATCATCTTTTACACTTCTATTGAGTGTATTGAGTTGGTTGGACTCGATGATCTGGTGGGTCTCTTCCAACCTGGTGATTCTATGGTTCTATAGTCATAGAATAATAAGCAAATAAATATGTTCCAAAGGAATAGAATGGGCTGAGAGTATGGGATTTGTCTGGAATTGTACAGAGTGTATAACAACCAGACCTTTTGAACATAAAGAGGGACCTGTATACTCACAGAGGTGGATATTTGGGTTTGTTGTGACAATACACAGATGGGAACGGTTGGACTCGATGATCCGGTGGGTCTCTTCCAACTTGGTGATTCTATGATTCTCTATGAATTCAGGTGTGTAGAGTCTCCTTCCTTTTACATACACACCTGCGTCTTCTTTTTTTTTTGCTGTGGATTTCAGACTTTATACAGGTGGAGTTTGAAAAAAAAAAAAAAGCGATCATCGGGGGAAAACCTCCCCCTGCAGAGACAGAAAAGCTAAAGATACCCAGAGCAGTCGAAAAGCCAAAGGTCACCTCTCCTTGCTGCTGGGGTAACGACATTGCTCGTTAGGCAATTTTATTGCCGTTATCAACTGATTTTGCTCGGAGGTGGCTTGTCCTTTTCCACAGAACAGTCTAGTTCTTAAGCACTTGCCTCAGCAAAGCCGGGGGAGAGGGTGGCCCTGCTCTCATCGCAGTTCTAACAGCAACAGTCCTCGGTTCACTCGCCTCTCCAAGTTAAGGGCACGTGCCTGTCCTGTTTGCCCAAGATGGGAAAGTTTGCAGTTGGAACAGAGACGAAGCCCAAGTGTTGATGGCGAGGTTTATCGTCAGGACTCCGAGGATGTTGAGGACAAACCCAGCTTTGGCCTAGAACGAGAGAAGAGAAGGGTTATTAGTGGAACTGAGTGTGCTGAATACGAGTGTCACTATGGTCTGGTGGCTGCACTGCTTGGATCTTTAGAAAGTTAGACTCGATGATCCAGTGGGTCTCTTCCAACCTGGTTGTTCTATGATTCTATGATTCTAAGTTTTTGCTTCCCTGCTGATTAGGTTTGATTGTGCGGTTAGGTTTTCTCCTTGGCCTTTGCTCACAACACCACCAAATCACATTTAAGCTGGTTTTCTTCACAAATATGATTTGCATTAGGGGAAAATGAGGAGGGAGCTGGGCTCTTATCCCAAATGACAGGGGACAGGACAAGAGGGAATGGCCTCAAGCTCCACCAGGGGAGATTTAGGCTGGAGATTAGGAGGAAGTTTTTCACACAGAGGGTCATTGGGCATTGGAATAGGCTGCTCAGGAAGGTGGTTGATTCACCTTCCCTGGAGGGGTTTAAGGCACAGGTAGATGAGGTGCTTTGGGACATGGTTTAGTGTTTGATAGGAATGGTTGGACTCGATGATCTGATGGGTCTCTTCCAACCTGGTTATTCTATGATTCATTAATTCACACATGTATGTTCTTTTTTCCATTTGACTTCAGCTGAGTACGGTGAAGTTTTCTAACTCTCTTCCCAGGAACAATACTGGGAACAGGAAAGATCAAAACTAGTGATGAAAATAATGCAAAGAATTTCATATCTCACCATATCTATAACCTTGAGTTGTCCATAGGAGAAGACAATGGCGTTGGGAGGAGTGGCCACCGGGAGCATGAACGCCAGCGACGCAGAAAGGGTACAGGGCAGCATGACATAGAGTGGATTGAGGCAGATCGCTTCAGCCTGGCCGAGAAGGGAACAAAGATGATGGATTCGATATAAAAAAAAACGCAAAGAAATTGTTTGGCAGAAGCCTGATTGTACTTATCCACCTGATTCTTTCACAAACGCTTCAGCCACTCGCATCTCTGCTCTGCTTTAGAACCTTCCGGCCAAAGTCTTTATGCGGAAAATGCAAGAATTGATTTCGTGGTCAGTGCTTTGTGTTGGCAGCTGTGGAATTTGATCCCTGCTGCAGTATAAATGAATTACAATGTTGTACTTGACTCTAAAACCAGAGAAAAAAAATGGTAGAGAGGCTCCAAACTGGTTAAGAACCAGCTCTGGAGGTGAGAGGATTTGTTCAGGGTTTAGCTGGAGTCTGTGCAAAAAGATACTGGTGGTGCTTTTCCCAGTTTATACCTGGAACCAGCTTTCCCCACTCCCTGCAGAACTGCTTTCCCCAGCAAAAGGGGAAATGCAAAAGTCAGAATTAGGTCACAGAGCTTGACTAACTCTATCGCCTTCAGAGCCTTCTGGAAGGCCAGTGGTCAGAGTGAACGACAGTCATGGAATGCTGCAGGGAGGCAACTGCTTTGTGCAGAACAAATAGGAAAAAAAACAAGTACAGCTGGTAGTGACCTCATGGGGTTGGTTAAGCCAGGAGGCAAAGCCTAATATGGCAATGAATTAAATCCCTTTGCTGTTGACCAGCAGTGATTTTAGAAAGGTTGAACTAAGCACGGGTTGAACGCAGGCACAGGCATCTCTGTGCGGTTCAAGTCTTGAATTCCTGTCTGGATACAGGAACCAGCGCTCGGCTGCGTCACCCGGTTAGTTTTTATAACTGAGCAGAGCTGGAAGCTGCTCTTAAAAGAATGTTTTGAAACGCTGGGAGTTACCATTGAAGCCAGAATAGGGAGGAAGAGGGTGGTGGTGGCCACGTTGCTGGTGCACTCGGTGAAAGTGGCAATAAGGAGGCACAGGAGGAAAGCGATGGCCGGGTGAGGGATTTGCTGCAAAGGAGTCAGTTTGCTGCCTAACCACGAGGACAGACCGGATTCCTGCAACAGGGGAAAGAGGTCGGTCAGGATAGTCGGCTGGGAAGAAATACCCACATCACAGCCCAATTACCTCTCGTACCACATCTACCTTCTCTTCTTAAAGGAGTTCTCGTACAAACTGCTGTTGTCAGAGAAACAATTTCTTCCTGGTATCTCAGCTAAATCTCCCCTCTTTCAGCTTAAAATCATTACCCGTCATATTTTTGGGCACTTGAAGCCATTTCCAGTTTGTTTAGTCTCTACGTATTTAATAAACACATTGTCTGTTCCACCATCTACTGCAAAACAATTTGTAGCACTGGACTCCTGGCAGATTCATAGAATCATAGAATGATGCATAGAATTCCTGCAAGAATCATGTATAGAATTCCTGCCAGATTTGTGCATAGAATTCCTTCAAGAGGACATCAGGACATCCTTCAATGTGACAGAGAGATGCTTTTTTCCCCCTCCTGGAAGTTCTCAAGGTTAGCTCTACGTTTGTCTTCTAACAGTTTAATTTCAATCCTATTTCCACAAGTAGCTTGGAGATCCATCCTGGGCATGTTCTCATAGAATCATAGAACAACCAGGTTGGAAGAGACCTACCAGATCATCGAGTCCAACCGTTAAATCAGTCAATCAGTCTATATATATATATATATATATATTTACTATATATATGTTTACTATATATATATATATTTACTATACATGTTAGTAGTAAATATCTGTATTTATGTATAAATATTTAAAAAATATTGTCCCATACTTCCCATATACCAACACTCAGGTCAATTCCAGCTAATAATGACTAAGCAAAAGTAAATACAAAATTAAATTTATAACTTCATTGACAACATACTTTCCCTTATTGTATTCCTTATTGTGTATTATGCTAATTAATTAAATTTGTCTCTTTAAAGGCAACCATTCTAGTATTCACACCATACAACTTCTTCATTGAATTCCAGGAAAGAAATCCTTGGGATATAGGGGAATCGTGCTTTCTATCTGCATATTTTACCCTGGAACATATCGGGGTAGTTTTTTAACGAGCCACTTTTTGGGAAACACAGTTAATCACTCTGCCTTGACTGGTGGCACCATCCCAGCTGCAGAGGCAACCATAAAGGTTTTTTTCTAATTACAGGGCTCCTCTTAAGGGTGGTGAAGTCTGTCCTGCTGCCACTGGCGGAGGAGCTGCGCCTTCGGTGCTACCAGCATGCCCTCTGGTGTCCTGGGAGAGCAGGCATGGAAAGCAGGATGGAGAACGCCAAAAGGAGCCACAAATCCCAAGGGAGCAGAGGAATGTTACCTCGCTGCCTTTGGCCAAGGCAAAGCCACCTCCCAGCAGAAAGACAATGTTCCATGGCATTTTCTGGTGAACCACTTTCCAGTTCAAGAGCGCTGGAGGTGCTCGGATCTTTGATGCGCCGCCTAAAACCCAAAAAAGGATTTTGTAAGCTGTGTTTCATCCTCTGAAGAAAGGAGGAGGGCTTTTGGGTGGGAGGCGAGTTCAGTCTGAGCATCGAGGAATCGCTTTTGTCAGCAAGATCAAGCAGACGGTGGAATTAGCTCCTGAATCATAGAATCATAGAATCATAGAATCATAGAACAACCAGGTTGGAAGGGACCCAACGGATCTTCTAGTCCAACCATTCCTATCAAACTTCTAGTCCAACCATTCCTACCAAATGAAGCAAATGATGAGAGCCTCATGGAGAAAGATTTCAGAACCTGACTTGCAAAAATAACCAGGAATGATCTGTAGCTGCTCCAGAGAGAGAGTGGAATAAAGGTAAAGGTAAGAGTGAGTTAAAAGCAGAAGATCTCCAGAACTGTGTGATCTCCAGCAGTAGATCTCCGGCTTCAGTAGCTTTTCCACATGTGCAAACTGGTGTCTGGGATCATAGAATCATAGAATCATCAGGTTGGAAGAGACCCACCAGATCGTTGAGTCCAACCGTTCCTATCAAACACTAACCCGTGTTTCCTGCTTAGTTAAATTACAAGAAACAGAGAACTTTACATTGAATCACTGAGGTTGGACAAGACCTCTAAGCTCATCCAGTCCAACCAGCAGCTCAGCCCCACTGAACCTATCAAATCACGTCCTGAAGTGCCGCATCTAAGCACTCAGCTGCAGCTAAGCAGGAAGAGCAGTTTGAAATCCTGTGGAATGTTTGACATTTCCTTTGTAAATCTAAAATAGAAAACTTCCTGCGTGCCCGTTCTGACAGCAGAGTTTTGATGCCTCCGGTGCACATACCTGTTGGCTGCTTCTCGTTGCTCTTGCTAGAAATGTCGGAAGGGATGATGAATAATAAAACGGAAATGAAGATGGCAACCGTAGCATCAGTAACGTAGCTGCAAGAGATCGGTCAAAAGTTCAGCCCAGCCATGTTTTCATATTCTATGAAATCCAACTTACTTCACTTTTATTCAATATGAGGAGGAGGAGAGGCCATACCTTGTGTTGTTTTTGTTGAAAAGAACCGTTGCCCAACCTGGTATGAAACCGGGGTCTCTCGTAAACCAGAGCACCACCAGCAGCACGAAGATGATCAAAACGGCTATTTCCGCAAATTTCATCGCGCCCAGTTTCTTGTTCTCCGCCTTGATGATGTCGTAGGCTTTCTTCTCCCTTGCCTTGACGGAGGGGCTCCCAGCACAACCGAAATTCTGCCGAAAGCTGGAAGAAAGCAGGCAAGAAACATCAGAGAAACTTGTCACGGAGTTGAGAATAAAAATTTCACATTCGGTCGTATTTTCTATTTGATGTATTTAGAATCATAGAATTACCAGGTTGGAAGAGACCCACCGGATCTTCGAGTCCAACCATTCCTATCAATATATATATATATTCTATGAATATAGAAATGTTATATATTATCATAGCCTATAATATTATTATCTATTATTATCTCACAGCAGCAGCCAGAGGTGTTTGACAGTAACCGCATTGTCCTGATCCAAGGGGATCAGAAAGAAACTTCCTTCCCCTAAAAGCTCATGATGTAAATACAACCAGGTACGGACACACGGGGGGAATAACTCACTGGTGGTGTCACCGAGAGGGTTGTGTGCTCACCAGGAAGCAAAGAGCAGCCAAACTTCTTAAAATGACAGAGCAGGAGGATATTAAAAGAGGCATTTGAAGACAAAAGAGCTGTTTCGGGTGTTGCAGCACTCTTTCCATTTAGAGGAAAGGAGGTTGGGGATTAAACAGGTAGGGGAGGCGAGCCAGTTGCATGGGTGATTAGAGTTTGGACCTGGCACAACCCTAATCCTCTAACTCTTGTCTCAAAGGTGTTTATCAGCTATAAGGAAAGATCGGTTTCCTGATCTGAGGCACAACAATCTTTCAGGATGTGAAAACAATGCTGCAGAACAGGTTAGCTGCAGTTCCACCTTCTATTTTCAGCTACAGATTATGTTTAGCTGGGATTTTTTTCAGTTCCTCAGAGCAAAAAGTCACATTGTTTTAATAGGTACTTGGTGTTGTGCTGCTCTGTGTCGTGTGCCAGCGCTTTTTTTGACTCGCTCTCCGGCTTTCAAGCGTGGGAAATAATAAAAGCATCAACACGGTGTCATTACAACGTGTAATGAACACTCGCTAAGAGCTCTGCCAGCTCCACTGAGTACTTACTTAAAGCCCAAGTACAGAATCTGCAGCCAAATCCAGGCCAAAACCAGCAGCAAAACCATGGTGGGGAAGGCAAAGGAGAACCAAGAGGCAAAGTTGACGACGTTGCCGTTGTTGGGAAAGAGCCTGTAAAACACAGGTGGCTGTTAGTGTCCAAAATTCTCCTTTGTAATGAATGATTCAGAGAAGAGGAGGCACTAAGGAGGTAAAAAACAACTTCCTGACCGAGTTACCAAATGGCTATTCCCCCTCCTCTGTGTCAGTTGTAGCAGAATGATGCAGGTTAGTGGGTATGTAATCCCGAATTCAACCAGACTTACTCATCCACTTGGCCTTGCAGGACCAGGTTTGGTGTCGTCCCGGTCAGAGTTGCAATCCCTCCAATACTGGCTGAGTAACAGATAGAGAGAGACATCCCCTTGCAGAGCTTCTTGTGTTTCTCCTCTAGCAGATTTTCGTCTCTCTTTTTGCCTTCCTCGACGGTCAGGACGTGATTGGTTCCTAGGTCCCAAGACAGGAACAAAAGGGTTATGGAAGCTGGAAGGGATGGGAAAACACCTTGTGCCTGCGTCATTCAGGATTTCAAGTCTAGGACACGATGGGCTCAAAGCTGAAGGAGCCACATTCCCTCATTTTCATAGAATCATAGAATCACCAGGTTGGAAGAGACCCACCGGATCATCGAGTCCAACCATTCCTATCAAACACTAAACCATGTCTCTCAGCACCTTGTCTACCCATCCCTTAAATACCTCCAGGGAAGGTGACTCAACCACCTCCCTGGGCAGCCTCTGCCAGTGCACAATGACCCTTTGTGTGAAAAACTTCCTCCTAATGTCCAGCCTAAATCTCCCCTGGCGGAGCTTGAGGCCATAAGGCTGGCATTGTTAATTCTTTGATCTTCTGTCCATTGCCACCATTTGTCTTCAGAAGGAGAGAAATTGAAATGTGTGATAAAGTCCAAGCACAGTGCTCACACTTCTCAGTGCAGCAGGACAACGTCTGAACGGCACATGGACGGGTGAGAGGGAAGAATTTGTGGAGGTACAACTGAGCCAGAGGAGCTGAGCTGATGGGAACTCGTTCTGCAGCAGCACCTGATGACAGGTAGAGATTTACAGTCTCAAACACTGGAATGGTCTTAAAGATGAGAAGAGGGCAAGGCCTCTGGGAGAGAGATACTGCTGTGTGTCTTTGCATTAGAAAGATCATTTTAATGATTAACCTTCTGCCACGAAATAGGTCTGAAATTTTCCCTTGGGAATTCCCTGTTCTCTGATTGGACTCGATCATCCAGTGGGTCTCTTCCAACCTGGTTATTCTATGGTAAGTGATGCATACTCTCTACAACTCCCTGAAAGGAGGTTGTGGAGAGGAGGGAACTGGGCTCTTCTCCCAAGGGACAGGGGACAGGACGAGAGGGAATGGCCTCAAGCTCCACCAGGGGAGATTTAGGCTGGAGATTAGGAGGAAGTTTTTCACACAGAGGATCATTGGGCATTGGACTAGGCTGCCCAGGGAGGTGGTTGATTCCCCTTCCCTGGAGGTGTTTAAGGGACGGGTGGATGAGGTGTTGAGGGACATGGTTTAGTGTTTGATAGGAATGGTCGGACTCGATGATCCGATGGGTCTCTTCCAACCTGGTTGTTCTATGATTCTATGATTAGATAGTAACTGAACCAGCGAAAGAATACAGGGAAAGCCCAAATTACTGCATTTTGTTGATTAGCAATCATCTCTTCAGACTTTCAATCTATTCCTAACTTCAGCCAAGTCAGCAGATTTTACCACTCTTTTGTTTGGATTAGGGAAGAGCCTCAGAAATGCTCTGATACAGTCAGGAGGTATTAGGTACGTTCCTCTTTTAGAATTTACTAGCGGCTCTAATGACAGGGAAGACGGCATCAAGTCATCTTCTATTATCCCACAAAGAAAACCACCCCTAATCCTCTCACCTTTCCCCCCCGTTTCTTTGGAGCTCTCCGATTTAGTCGGCTCTTCCTGCAGTTCAAAGGCTTTATTGACGCTTTCCGAGGCTGGCCCAGCCGTGCTCGACTCGATTTCGGTTTTGTGCAGCTGATCCAACACCGCCTGTGCGATCGGGACCATCATGGCCGTGGTGGCGGTGTTGCTGATCCACATGGACAGGAAGGCGGTCACGACCATGAAACCCATGAGGAGGCTGGAAGGGAAAGGTTTGAAAGCGTCAGTTCAGAACTCGGTGCTGCAATGACCTTTTTTTTTCTGTTGTTACAAAGCTTTGGTTATGGATGTTGAGTTTGGGAAATGCCAATGTTTCCTCCCACCCAACGTTTCCTCCCACCCCAGTCTGCTTTGTGAATGATGCTAAGATTTAATATAAATTTTCTTTTTTGAGGTTTCAGCCAATCGTTGCTTTTGTGTTCTCACGACTAGAAAACTTGACGCTGGCATCTTGGAACAAACAGTTCCCTACTCAGCTTATTCATAGAATCATAGAATCATAGAATTACCAGGTTGGAAGAGACTCACCGGTTCATCGAGTCAAACCATTCCTATTTATCCATTATCCATTTATACTTCTGAGGAAGATACACCATCTCAATAGCACATTAATGCATTATAATATCTTTTGAAGAGGAATTTCAAGCTGAATTTGATCCCAACTGGCATTTGGTTTAAGCCACTAAGATGATCTCTCTATTTTTTTTTTTTTGTTGTTTTATCCCACCTCTATGATTTAAGATTCTTTTCTTACTCATGTAAAATTTTAATCCTCATTTCAGTATTACTCTGTTATTTGCCTCCGAATGGTTCTTTAGATGAGATGTAGATTATATATTGGATGGAAAGGGCTTTATCTTGTACGCGTTTTTATTCTATTGCTTTGTAATTTCCTGCCAGTATTCCCTCTTCTTATGATCTGAAACAAATTAAATAGGACCATGGAGCCTCTGCGTAGCTTAAAGTTCTTGTCTGGTAAACATTTGGTGCTTTCAAAGCAATTATCCCCACGTTTTCTGTTCTCTATGCAATCAGTGTGACGGAGAGTATGTGCTTTCTGTGTTTGAGCTGCAGCCTTTCCTGATTCATAGAATCATAGATTCATAGAATCACCAGATTGGAAGAGACCCACAAGATCATCGAGTCCAACCATTCCTATCAAACACTAAACCATGTCCTTCAGGACCTCATCCACCCGTCCCTTAAACACCTCCAGGGAAGGGGAATCAACCACCTCCCTGGGCAGCCTGTTCCAATGCCCAATGACCCTCTGTGGGAAAAACTTCCTCCTAATCTCCAGCCTAAATCTCCCCTGGTGGAGCTTGAGGCCTTTCCCTCTCGTCCTGTCCCCTGTCACTTGGGAGAAGAGCCCAGCTCCCTCCTCTCTACAACCTCCTTTCAGGTTGTTGTAGAGTGTAATGAGGTCTCCCCTCAGCCTCCTCTTCCCCAGGGTAAACACCCCAGCTCTCTCAGCTGTTCCTCATAGGGCCTGTTCTCCAGACCCCTCACCAGCCTCGTTGCTCTTCTCTGGACTCGCTCCAGAGCCTCCAGATTGTCTAAAGCTGTGCTTGTGGCCAAGCCTAGAAGCACCCTTGCCTGTTCATAATCATAGAACAGTTTGGGTTTAAAAAAAAAAAAAAGAAAAGAGGCACCAGGTCTGGAAGACATCAAAGGAACCTCATTTGCAAGGTTTGCACAGGCACAAACTCTCTCTGACTGTAGAAAATGATTGTAGGATATAATTTGCAGATTCACATGGGAGACTGCAGGCAGCTCCGAGATAGAAACTAACCCTGTGAAGGCTTTTATCAAATGGTATTTTCGCATCCCTTACTCACAGGGCTGGTCTGACGCCGGTGATAAGCAGGACCCGCAGAGCAACGCGCTTGTGCAGGTTCCAGTCCTCGATAGCGATGGCCATCAGCAGCCCCCCGATAAAAAGCATGTTGGTGTCCTTCAGATACTCCCTGCAGGTCTGTAAGGTGGAACGAGGGAGAGAAAACAGTGACAAGAAGCCAAGAGAGAAGATGTTTTCCGAAGGATCTTGTTCCTAAGAAATCATCATACAATTAACTTTAGATTGCGTAGAATTGTGGAACAGTTTGGGTTGGAAGGGACATTAAGATCATCCGGTTCCAACCCCTCTGGATGGGCAGGAACACCTCCTACTGGATCAGGCTGCCCAAGGCCCATCCAACCTGGACCTGAGCCCCTCCAGGGATGGGGCAGCCATGACTTCTCTAGGTAACCTGTTCAGGTCGCTCACCACTCTCGTAGTGAAGAAATCCCTCGTTATGACCAGTCTAAATCTGCCCCTCTCCAGTTTATACCCATTGGCCCTCATCCTGTCATTACAAGCTTTTGTAAACTGTCCCTCTCCAGTATCTAAAAAGCGATTTTTGTTTTGATTTCAGATTAGCAGCTCCACCCAGAGTTCCCTCCAGGCTCGAGCAGATTCTGTTCCACGGAGAGCACGGTCGATTCACCGGGGAACAGTAACACAATTTTGTCTTCTCTATAAATCACCCTGGAAATAATCCCGGAGTGAGAGAAGCTGACCAACAAATACAGCAGCAAACAGGCACAGAGTAAGATCTCTTACTGTTGTTGAATCCATGATGTTCATCACCGGGAAGAGCAGGACAGGCAGGAGAGCCGTGACAGCCAACGGCAGAGCTTCCGTGCACCAGAACAGAGCCATCACGATGATAATGTAACCACACTCGGCCTCCTGAGAGAAGAAGAAGAGGACACGTGATCAGAACAGGTCGTACGTCTCGCTAAGGCTTGTCAGAAGGCAACAGCCCCTCATGATGTTCATTGCCTGATAAAGGGATTTGAGAAAACGGTTATTTCCTCTCTTTCTCTCCAGCCTGTCCCCTTCCCTGTGCAGATCTTAATCAACTAACAAACCCTTCAACAACCTCGTCAGGACGGCGAGGACAAGACCGGGGCCTGCAACGGGGAAACGAAGGAACCGAGGGAAAAAAACAAATCGATGACTTTGAACCCTTCGTGATAAGGGGCTGGCAGTCCCTGCTCAGACTTCTCGATTGTGCTGATGGGGTATTTTTTTCTGATGTATTTCTGCCTCTGAGTTGCAGAAGTAGTTATTGATCCTGTGAAGGTTTCTCCACGTGTTTCGGGACATGGCTTAGGTGAACCTCAACTAATTTCATCAGCCTGGATTCCTCCTGCTTCAGGACATGGCTTAGGTGAACCTCAACTAATTTCATCAGCCTGGATTCCTTCTGCTGCAAATACTTTTATTTGGTCTTTGTCAGCTTTTTAGCTCAGCACAGACTTAGAAACCACTCACAGATGAGCTTCAGTTTCCCCTGATTTGTCTTATTCCTTTAAAGAAAGTTTGATCCACTACTTCATGTTAGTTTTGTCCTGAGAAAACATTGATGGGAATGGTTTGACTCGATGATCTGGTGGGTCTCTTCCAACCTGGTGATTCTGTGGTTCTATGATTCGGTTCTGCTCTGGACAACCATTCCAAATTGTACATAAAAATTATTTAACTCTGTCTCTACACAATAAAAAGATCCCAAATAATGCATCACAACAGAATTTCATGTCTGGGCTGATAGAGAAAGCAAGGAAAAATAATGCTGCAGGTTACGGTGTCTTCCTGATTTTGGACCCAGCACAAGAATGTCACCAAATCCAAAGAAAGGAAGTGTTTGTGTGGTCTTGGAACAAAGATACCCACTAAAAAATAACAAATACTGGGCAGTATGAATGAAAACATAGTGATGGTTATTGAGGAAACACTGAAGAGATGGAAATGGCTCAATTACAGATGATTAAACCAAGGAGCTGGAATAACAGCCAGCAGGATCAATCTTGTGATGCTCTAGAATGTGCTCAGAACTCGTAAACGTGGCATAGAATCATAGAATCAATCATAGAACAACCAGGTTGGAAGGGACCCATTGGATCATCCAGTCCAACCATTCCTATCAAACACTAAACCAAGTCCCTCAAGACCTCATCCACTCGTCCCTTAAACACCTCCAGGGAAGGGGAATCAACCCCCTCCCTGGGCAGCCTATTCCAATGCCCAATGACCCTTTCTGTGAAAAACTTCCTCCTAATCTCTAGCCTAAATCTCCCCTGGTGGAGCTTGAGGCCATTCCCTCTTGTCCTGTCCCCTGTCCCTTGGGAGAAGAGCCCAACTCCCTCCTCTCCACAACCTCCTCTCAGGTAGTTGTAGAGAGTAATGAGCATGAAAGCATTAGAGCTGATGAAGGGAAAGGATGACAGAGGAGCCGAGCAGTCTGGAGGAAAGAAGACAACAGCAATCTGGGGAGTAAATTACCAAAGCAGCAGGTTTGGAGAAGTAAAGCTGAGAGAGATTCATGAAGATATTTAAAGCTGCCCCTTCCAGCTTCACACTTGAATGAGAGCATTAACAGCCTTACTTACCCACCCATCAAGCACGGAAAGAAATTTTCCATTTTATTGATTGTTTTTGTCTCATTTTTCTTATTTAGAGACACCAGCGGGCGCCTTCGGAGAGATCTTAGCAGGGCTTCGGGATCTACAGGCACAGAGCTATCCTCCTCCAGCCTGATGCCAGCAGTAAGAGCTTGAATCAGGCTTTTCACAGTAAGTTGTCCTGTAATGATATTCCTCTGCCTTTAGGCAAATCCTTCACCGTTGTTTTCTCTCATTTGCACGAGTTTAGTGTCTGGTATTATGTCATTGTAGGACAGGTTAATAGCTTAACAGAACAAAAAAATGTGGAATTTCATCCTGTGAGTTGCCTGCTTACAGCTCCACTGGCTGAGGTTCCAGCACAATTCTCACACAAGGAATCTTCTCACAGCTCGTGAGGAGAAGAGTCCGTGAGGAGAAGAGTCCGGGACATTTTAAATGTCTGAGGTGAGCCTGACTACCCCAGACACCAGAGAAAGTCTTTTTTTTTTAAAGGGGAACTGAACCAAGACGGCCGAATGATTCCAACGGCGAGAACTTATTGTACGATTAACAATGACTCCAGCGAGTGAGTCTGAACTCAGCGTCTTGGGACAAAACGATCTCTCCCTCTTTCTGGCTATTAGGACTTTTCTGATCACAATCTCTTTTAACTCCTGTAACACTTCTGTTAACCAGCAAAAATGCCATTTTTCTGTTTTATTTCTTAGTGAGAATTTCAGTGATGGTTTAAGCTATTTTATTTGCGTAGCTAGGGAATAGGAAGACACGCCTGATCAGTACCTGCATTTCACCTCCAGTCAGTGCCATTCCACCATTCTCGCTTGTAATCCTCTGGTCAGAGCTCCAAAGTCTCTGATAACACTCAGGGAAAGAGCAGTGAGAGAGAAAGAGCTTTGGGACAGGCTGCACAAAAAGACAGGGAAGAGCTAGCAGGGCAGAGAAAAGAAGCCTGGTGAAGGAGACCAGAAACTGGGAGCCAGCAGGGACTGGGAGATGGGCAGGAGGAGACTGGAGGAGAGAGCTAGGACTCGGTATCCAAAGAGTAGCGACAGGAGAGGTAGATTGGGTCTTGCTATTTAATGATGCTGGAGCTGCAATAAGAGACCAGACGATCAGAGAACAGATCTCTCCACGTGAAGAGATTGGGAGTGAGGGAAATAAGCCAGACAGACACTTTCAAATAATCATAAGGGGGATTAAAACTGAGGCTTCGACTGTAACTTGGGCTCATGCGTATGAGCTTCAGCTTGAGCTTTGCTAAATCAGTTAAACGCGAAGCCAAATGGACAAAATCGGATGTCACCAAGCATTTTTCTAGAATATGCAATCACAGAGGTGTCTGTTAATCCACCTATGTCCTATTGCTTTTATATTCCCTCACTCTCAGCAGTCAAGGGGCTGTTGAGAAAAAAAAAAAAAAACACAGACCTTTAAGCGATAAATGAAGAAAGTCTCTCTGAGAAAGGGTCTGCATGTTCTTCTCAGCTCGGTCACGTCAAAGGACAGACCTGGAGATGGAGGCTTGGCTCTAAACTCCAATTTAAAAAGTTCTTACCTTGGTGGGAATGGCCAGAGGCAGAGGGAGAAACACAAGGGGCACCAAGATTATGATCAGATATTTCCTGAAGGCCACGATCATCTGCCAGAAGGCAGCCATGGTGCTGGAGCTGGCCCAGTGCGGAGGGACCCGCGCTCTGCGCTGGAGACTATATAAACACTCGGGAGTATTAACCATTGACCCCAGGAGGTTGGGTGTTGTTTTTGGAACTGTAATCGGAGAAAGAAGGAAGAGAACAAAGGAGGGAGGGAACAGCAGAAGACTGTCAGACCAGGAACTTTCTTGAGACAATCTTCCCGATAACTGATAAATCAGGAGGGAATTAACTCCTTGTGGACAAATTTGGTGCGTTAAAAGCAGCCTGGAATGACCTTCGTTTAAAGGATATTAATATTTTGGTCTTTTAATGCCTTCTTTGAGTACTATTATTCCTCTCATAAAAAACAAACAAACAAACAAACAAACCAGAAACAACTCCCTCCATAATACATTAAAATTGCTTTAAAAATATGCAGAGTACTGAAACCCACATCTGCACCTGTAATACTCAACTGCGGAGATTAGAGTCATCTACACAAAACGTTATATAAACATCATCGTATCCATTGAGAAACGCTCTGGGTAGCAAAATCCTCTAGAGCAGAGCTCCTGTCTCCAGCTGCTGTGCTGGAGCAGAAAGAGACTGAGCATCCTCGTCATCAGAGAGCAGGGACACCCGTCTTCGTGCCAACCAAGGATGAGCCTTGTGGCTATTCTGTTTTCTTCAGCTCAAAAAGCAATAGGGGGAAAGCTGAAGTCCGGTCAGAAGCCAGTTCATCCCACGTGCCAGCCCAGAATGGAGTCATAGAATGGTTTGGGTTGGACGGGACCTCGAAGTCCATCGAGTCCCATCCCATCCATGGGGAGGGACACCTCCCACTGGATCAGGGGCTCCAAGCCCCATCCAACCTGGCCTGGAACCCCTCCAGGGATGGGGCAGCCACCACTGCTCTGGGCAACCTGTTCCAGGGCCTCCCCACCCTCACAACAAAACATTTCTGCCTAAGATCTCACCTCAATCCCCTCTCTTTTAGCACAAACCCATTCCCCTCATGCCATCACTCCCCTCCCTGACCAAGACCCCCTCCCCAGCTTTCCTGGAGCCCCTTTCAAGCCCCTTTTCAGACCAGCAATTCTCGTCCCCTTTGCAAGAAACCTCCAAAACACATGCAATGAATTACTTGCTCTGCAACTGCACCAGAATGGAATTTGAGGTTTTAATTCCACAGGGAGTGTCTTGTAATGCCACTTGTAATGCCACTTTGATATCTTTATTTGGTAGATCGTACAGGCACACACTTCAGATAATGATGATAATGTTTCCATTTTATTGGTATGAACTGTCACAGTGCTGTTTATAGCTTCCGCAAGCAGAAAGAGAGAGAAGAACGGGCACTGGGGGAGCTGAAGTCAGTTCCACGAAGAGCTTCATAGAATCGTAGAGTCATCAGGTTGGAAGAGACCCATCGGATCATCGAGTCCAACCATGAATCATGGAGAGACTCACGGGATGTTTTGGGTTTGAAGGGACCTTAAAGCCCATCCAGCCCTCCCCACTCCTTGCCACAGGCAGGGACATCTCCCACTGGATCAGGGGGCTCAATGCCTCATCCAACCTGGTCTTGAAAAACAGCTTCTGCCGTCCTTCTCTCTCACCCCTTTTCTGCCAGGGCTCCTTTTCTCTCAGTAATATTCCTAGGACTGAAGAACAGTGAGTTGTAGAGAGCAATGAGGTCTCCTCTCAGCCTCCTCTTCTCCAGGAGAAACACCCCCAGCTCTCTCAGACGCTCCTCATAGGGCCTGTTCTCCAGCCCCTTCACCAGCTTCGTGGCTCTTCTCTGGACTCTCTCCAGAGCCTCAACATCCTTCTTGTGCTGAGGGGCCCACAACTGAACACAGGATTCAAGGAGCGGCCTCACCAGTGCTGAGTCCAGAGGGAGAATCACCTCCCTGGCCCTGCTGGTCACACCATTTCTGATCCAAGCCAGGATGCCATTGGCCTTCTTGGCCACCTGGGCACACTGCTGGCTCATGGTCAGTTGCTGTCAACCAACACCCCCAGGTCCCTCTCCTCCTGGTAGCTTTCCAGACAGACTTCTCCCTCTCGTCCTGTCCCTTGGGAGACAGCTTGAGACTCCAGCTCCCTCCTCCCTACATGCTCCTTTCAGCTTTTGATTGGCGAGAAGGAAAGAATGAAGTTTAAACGTCTATAAGCCTCCCTAGAAAGAGAGAGAAAGCTGTGGGGAGACCCCAGAGCAGCCTGAGGGGCTGCAGGAGAGAGGCTCTTGGATACAGAGGATGAGGGGAATGGTTTTTAACCTGGGAGAGGGGAGATTGAGAGAGGATTTTAAGGAGAAATGCTTTGCTGTGAGGGTGGGGAGACCCTGGGCTGGGTTGCTCAGGGCAGGGGTGTCCAAGTGACAGGTGTCCAAGTGACAGGGGACAGGACGAGAGGGAATGGCCTCAAGCTCCGCCAGGGGAGATTTAGGCTGGAGATTAGGAGGAGGTTTTTCACACAGAGGGTCATTGGGCATTGGAACAGGCTGCCCAGGGAGGTGGTTGATTCACCTTCCCTGGAGCTGTTTAAGGGACAGGTGGATGAGGTCTTGAGGGACTTGGTTTAGTGTTTGATAGGAATGGTTGGACTAGAAGATCCGATGGGTCTCTTCCAACCTGGTTGTTCTGTGATTCTGCGGGATGGCTGCCCCATGGCGGGGGGCGGGGCGGGGAGCGGGCCTGGTGCCGCCTTTGGGGGCGGAGCCAGCGCTGGTGGCTGTGAGGGCGCCGTGAGCGCCCCCCCCCCCCCCCCCCAACCTCCCCTCAAAGGGCCATGGCGGCCCCCCCGGCCCCCCTGGCGCGGCCAGAGCCGCTGCTCTTCCTGGCCACCCTGGCCCTGGGGCTGCAGGGCCCGCTCGCCACGCAGTACCTGTGGGAGCGGCTCGGGGCCGAGAAGGGGTACGGGCCCAACAACGGCAGCGCCACAGCCGCCTGCGGGGACCGCGGCAACGGCAGCACCGACCGGCTGCGGCAGGTGGGGGGGGGGGAGGGGGGGGACATGGGGACACCGGGGAATGGGGGGACAGAGGGGTCTGGGGGGAGAGAAGGGGATGGGGAGGACAGGGGGGACCAGGGGACACCGGGGAATGGGGGGGACAGAGGAGACTGGGGGGGACACAGGGAACTGGGGGGACAGAGGGGTCTGGGGGGATGGAAGGGGATAAGGGGGACAGAGGGGACTGGGGGGGATAGAAGGGGATGGGGAGGACAGAGGGGACAGGGGGAGATGGAGGACACACGGGAATGGTGGGGACACAGGGAACTGGGGAGACAGAGGGGTCTGGATGGATAGAAGGGGATAGGGGGGACAGAGGGGACCAGGGGACACACAGGGGAATGGGGGGGGAACACAGGGAACTGGAGGGACAAAGGGGAGCAGGGGACACAGGGAACTCGGGGGACAGAGGGGTCTAGGGGGATAAAAGGGGATAGGGGGGACGCAGGGAACTGGAGGGACAGAGGGAACCAGGGGACACAGGAAATTGAGGGAACAGCAGGGGGTGGGGGGGACACAAGGAACTGGAGGGACAGAGGGGACCAGGGGACACAGGGAACTGGGGGGACAGAAGAGACTGGGGGGATAGAAGGGGATAGGGGGGACACAGGGAACTGGAGGGACAGAGGGAACCAGGGAACAGAGGGAACTGGGGAGTCAGAGGAGACTAGCGGGTAGAAGGGGATGGGGAGGAAAGAGGGGACAGAGGGGACCGGGAGATACCAGGGAATGGGGGGACAGAGGAGACTGGGGGGAGAGAAGGGGATGGGGAGTACAGAGGGGACCAGGGGACACAGGGAACTGGGGGGACAGAGGGGTCTGGGGGGATAGAAGGGGATAAGGAGGACAGGGGGTACCAGGAAGGACACAGGGAACTGGGAGGACAGAGGCGACTAGGGGACACGGAGAACTTGGGGGACAGAAAAGACTGGGGGGATAGAAGGGGATGGGGAGGACAGAGGGGACAGGGGGAGATAGGGGACACACAGGGGAATGGGGGGACAGAGGAGACTGGGGGGATAGAAGGGAACTGGGGGGACACTGGGAACTGGGGATACAGAGAGGGATTGGGGGGACAGAGTGGGATGGGGAGGCAAAAGGGACTGGGGGACAGAGGGAGCAGAGGGATGGAGGGACAGGGAAGCACAGAGGGACTAGGGGGTTGGAAGGGACTGGAAGAACCAGAGGGACCGGGGAGGGGGGCGAACCAGGGGTATGGGGTGGAACCAAGGTAATGGAGAGAACCAGGGGCACCAGAGGGCCGGGGGGAACTGGGATGATGGAGGAACCCCCAGTCTCATGCGCTTTTTTCTCTTGCAGGAGGTGGAAGTGCTCGTCTCTCACTGGAACCTCTACATCAACCTAGGAGGCTTCTTTGTTGGGCTCTTCTCCGTGACCCTTTTTGGACCATGGAGCGACAGCGTTGGTCGCCGTCCGGCGCTGATCCTGCCGGCGTTGGGGATGGCCCTGCAAGCGGCCATCTACCTCCTCGTCATGTACCTGCAGCTGCACGTCGCCTACTTTCTCCTGGGACGCGTTTTGGGTGGCCTCATGGGAGACTACAACCTGATCCTGGCCAGCTGCTTCGCCTACGTGGCCGACACCACCAACAAACGTACACGAACCTTCCACGTCGCCATCCTGGAGGCCTGCCTGGGCATCGCAGGCATGCTGGCCAGCATCGGGGGCGGCCAGTGGCGCAAGGCGCAGGGCTACATCAACCCCTTCTGGCTCGTGTTTGCCTCCAGTCTCGCCGCCGCTCTCTACGCCACTTTCTGTCTTCGGGAATCGGTGAAGGAGCAGAAAGCAGCCAGGTTGTTCACGCTCAGTCACTACAAGGCCGTCTACAGGCTCTACACGGCCCCAGAACACTTGGGCAACAGGCGGAAGCTCGCTCTTTACTCCTTGGCTTTCTTTCTTCTTGTCACGGTGCATTTTGGAACCAAGGACATCTTCGTTTTGTACGAGCTTGGCTCCCCTCTCTGCTGGGCTGCCGACCTCATCGGGTACGGCTCGGCCGCCAGCTACCTGGCTTACCTGAGCAGCCTTGCGGGGCTGCGGCTGCTGCAGCTCTGCCTTGAGGACACCTGGGTGGCCGAGATAGGATTGATCTCCAACATTTCTGGACTGGTGGTGATTTCTCTTGCTACTACAACAGCACTGATGTTTACAGGTGATGCTGAATTCTTAAATCCCTACATCTTGGGCTCTTAGAAATGTCAATAGATGCTGGAGGACAGTGTGCTTCTGGGAGTTCATAGAATCATGGAATGGTTTGGGGGTTGGAAAGGACCTTAAAACTTTTCCAGTTCCAACCCCCTGCCCGGGGCAGGGACACCTCCCACTGGATCAGGGGCTACAAACCCCATCCAACCTGCCCTTGAACCCCTCCAGGGATGGGGCAGCCACCCCTGCTCTGGTCAGACTGAGCCAGGCCCTCCCCACCCTCACAGCAAAACATTTCTTCCTGATATCTCGACCTCCCCTCTATCAGCTTCAAACTGTTCCCCTTCATCCTATCCCTGCACCCCCTAATCCAGAGCCACTCCCCAGCTTCCCTGTAGCCCCTTTCAGTCCTGGAAGGTGCTTAACGGAAGATCAAGCATGTAGAAGTAGTTCTACCTGTGTTTCAGCCCAGGTGCCAGCAAAACTGTCTCTCACTATCAGCAGCGCTGGCCAAACACTGAAGTTGAAAGTGCGACCGTGTAGCTCCTGGAATATTAGGTTTCCCAGAAGCTGTATAGCACTGCAGACGCAGACTCCAGCATCGTGAGATGCAGGAACATGAATTCGGTCTAAATATAGCAGGGAGAAACTGCCCGGAGCCCCAGATCTCTCAGGTTGGCTTTGAAGACTTATTTTTTCAGCTGAGCTTTCTTTAACGTGCTGTGTCTTGCTCACAGGTTATGGGATCCTGTTCCTTTCCATGGCAGCCACTCCAGTCATCAGAGCCAAGCTCTCCAAGCTGGTCAGCGAGAAGGAACAGGGTAAGGACTTAGCAAGAGTGCTTGAGTCAGGTTCTGAAACTCTGCCTTCTTGGGACGTTGCGATCAAACTAATTTGGGAAATTAGGACCTCTCTGGTTCCTCCTGGGTACCTGCATTCACCCTTAAACTCAGGGTAATGTTTTATTCTTGCAGAATAGTTGTCAGGTTTCATCCATTTAGACTTGGTTTGTTTTGAGGTGAGGAGGGGAGAAGGTGAGGAGGGGAGAAGGTGAGGAGGGGAGAAGGTGAGGAGGGGAGAAGCAAGATGAAGAGTGTTGCCTTCAAGCTCAGGAATAGTTCATTCATCCATCTATTCGTTCCCAAAGCTTTGAGGAGCAGCAAGAGTTAAAAGGGATTATAGAATGAACGGAGAAGAGCGATTTCCCTGACCGTGACTCTGTAGATCAGTAACAGTGGGAAGGAATCCGATGCTGTTAGTGGGTTATATCATTGACCATGAGGGAAGATCATGGCTAACCCGGAGGAGGAGCATATTTGCTGTTCTTAGAGTGGTTTGTTTGGTGAGCTTGCACTTGCTGATAAGCACGTTGTAGGGACACCTCTGCGGGAGGAGGGAATCCAGGTGGGAAAGATCGAAAGGAGACTTTGTCCGGTTTGCGTTTCTCGCGTTAAAATGAAGGAGGCTCACAATCGATACCAGATTTACGACGCTAAATTCATAAAGGGCAGTCTTCTGCTGTACTTAATGTTTAACAAGCGATAAGATGTACTTGGCAGTAAACAGGTCTGTCTAGAGCGTTAACAATCCAGCTGGTGTTTAATATCCCTGGTCAGCTCTGGAGGTGGGTGCAGTGGTCCTGGCTTCAGAGAAGCTGAGCCTGATGGATTTGTCCTGCAAGGCAGAAAGCCCAGTCTCTGCTCCCAGCTCTTGCTTGCCATGCTTAATAATCACATGCCGGGTTTCTAACGGGAAGTGCAAATCTTTAGAAGGATTCCCGGAGTCCTGCTGATGGTGACGTGTTGAAGATGTTTGCAGTCCTGCCTCACCAGTGTCCTCTTTTCCAGGTGCGCTCTTCGCATCCGTTGCCTGCGTGGAAGGGTTGTGTTCGCTTGTGGCGGCAGGAGTGTTCAACTCTCTCTACCCTGCCAGCTTGCACTTCATGAGGGGATTCCCATTCCTCTTCGGGGCCGTCGTTCTCCTTATTCCAGCAGCAATTATTGGGTAATGTACTTCAAATGTCCAAACTCTGCTATAGGACCTGTGAGGTGTATCATGATAAATACTACTGCTCTGGGCAACCTGGGCCAGGGCCTCCCCACCCTCAACCTAGAACATTTCTTTCTAAGATCTCATCTCAATCTCCCCTCTTTCAGCTGAAAACCATTCCCCTCATCCTGTCCCTGCCCTCCCTGATCAAGAGCCCCTCCCGAGCTCTCCTGTAACTCCCTTTAAGTAGCTGCCAACATTCAAAGTTCTTCAAAGTCTCGCTCCTCCCTCAGAGTGGGATCTGAACTCTGGAGTTGAATCTGAAAGTCCTTTATGAAAGAGGTGGAGCTTCCATAGCCATCTCTTTTCTTGTCATTTCTCTACTAATTAAAACAAAAGTCATATCACGATAGAAAACAAATCTTCTGGAAAGTCCTGGAGGAGAGAACGTGTTGGGATTTGCAGTAGAAATGCAGCAGCTCCTGGCAGGGTTATTTTGTTGTGTTCCTTTGGAAATTCAGTGACGTTCTAGCTCATCGGTTCTAACTGTTCTTTCTCTTTCAGGTGGATAGAAATCTGGGACTCAGACAATGACTACAGTCACTTTCCAGATGATTCCAGTCTCCCGCAGACGGCTGAGCCGCAATTCGGGGATTGACCATCTCAGCACTGTCCATCTGCAGACTGCTCTTTATTCTTCCCTTGAGGACACATCAGGGCGGGAGGGACACCTTGCTTGTCCTCACTAACTTTAAATTCCAAATGGTTGGAAATCGTGGCTCTGACTGCCAGCAGGAGCTCGATCTGCAGACGAGGCAGCCTCCTTGCTGTTGTGTTGGCTGGTTTGTGAGCGAAAACCCAAGAGACTCGAAAGCCAGCCCAGAATAAAAGCTGTTGTTGGCCATTTACGAAGCCAGTTAGTGGTTTGGGGTTTGGTGGGGTGGGAGGGTCCCGTGGAATGCTTTTAGTGGTGAGAGAGGACTGAATTCTGGTTTAATTGCTAAGCATGCTCCCCACTGAGTATCTCAATATGGAGTAGATGAGATGATGGTGTGGGTGAGGCCCAGCCCAGTCTGTAGGGTGAGACTGAAGCTGACGGCACTGCTGAGGAGGACAATCTGTGCTCTGATTGAAGTGCTGTCAATGAACACCATCCAAACGTTGTGTGCCAGACTAGGGTCCTGCAGAAATCCTTCTGCTGTAGTAGTTTAGGACAGAAGTGCTGCTGCTGTCCTTATTCATGGAATCGTGGAATAGTTTGGGCTGGAAGGGACCTCAAAGCCCTTCCTGTTCCATCCCCTGCCACAGGCAACCTGGGCCAGGGCCTCCCCACCCTCACAGCAAAACATTTCTTCCTAAGATCCCATCTCAATCTTCCCCCCTTTCAGCTGAAACCCATTCCACCTCATCCTATCCCTGCCCTCCCTCATCAAGAGCCCCTCCCCAGCTTTTCTGCAGACTCTTCCTGCACTGGAAACTCCTCAAAGGTCTCCCCAGAACTTTGCCTTCTCCAGGCTGAACAACCCCACTTCTCCCAGCTTGTCCTCGTACAGGAGGTGCTCCAGCCCTCAGATTATCCTCGTGGCCTCCTCTGGACTCGCTGCAGCAGCTCCATGTCCTTCCAGTGCTGAGGGCTCCAGAACTGGACGCAGGACTCCAGGTGAGGTCTCACCAGAGCGGAGCAGAGCGGCAGAATCCCCCTTCCTTGCCTTTGCTGGTGTTTTATGGGGTGTAATTTTGTGTGGGTGACCTCACCTCTGCTCCCTTTCTCGGAAGGGGTTGATACCAGCAAGCAAACCCCTGTGTTCATGGTGTTCATCATCATTCTTTTCAAAGCACTGACTATTGCCTCAATCTGATTTTCTTTAAACTGTCATAAACCAGCAGGTCTGTGTACACTGCCTCGCACAGAGTGTTCAGGCGCAGGCAATAACATCCCAAACTGGGAAATTGCTTAGCGGACATGTTACTTTCAGAATGAATAAACCTTCCATTCTCTTTTATGGCTCATAAAACGATTGCTTTTCCCGTATGGTTATTGATGTCGTTTGTCCTTGCCTCATCCTGTGCTCCTCTCCTTTACTTTTATGCTGCTTCCTTTACCGAAGACTTCACAGGAGAGTAGCAGCAGCAGCAAGTTCTCTGCCCTGTGGAGAATGAGTCTGGGAGAGTCTGAAATGGGGAAAAATGCAGGTTTGCAAATTGTAAGCAGCCAAAGTTTGTTTTTCCTGTAGTGAAGCTTGCAGGACTGCTTAGCGTCTTCTCTGTCCTTGAATAATGTTTTAGGCACAGGTAGATGAGGTCCTGAGGGACATGGCTTAGTGTTTGATGGGAATGGTTGGACTCGATGATCCGATGGGTCTCTTCCAACCTGATTGTTCTATGGTTCTATGAAACGCTTGCACGCAGCTTGGTTCCCTGCTCGTTGGGAGTCGGGGATGATGGCAGGAGAAATGGGGTGTGGAGAAGCAGGAGGCGGAGAAGCAGGGAGGTTTTGAGAACTTGGTGTTATGCCACCTGCCCTGTGTGATTGTGGACACGGGCAGGAGTGAGGTGTCGGATTGAATCGCCCTGGAGGAACAGAGTGAGCTGTGAGCGATGCCTCAGGTGTTTGCAGAACCCATTGTGAAGTCTTCTCTATCTCCATGGACATCACAGCAGCTCAATATTGTGCAGTGAAGTGGAACCTGCGTCCCGGGCGCTGCTTCCCTGGTGGGTCAGCGTGCTTGCAGGGGAGAAATTTGATAACAACTATTATGCTCTGATTAAAAAAAAAAAAAGTCAGAACAAAGCTTTTCTAGGCTGCCCTCCAAGAACTACAGCTGTGAGGTGGATATGTTGGGCCCCTCAGCACAAGAAGGATGTTGAGGCTCTGGAGCGAGTCCAGAGAAGAGCAATGAGGCTGCTGAAGGGGCTGGAGAACAGAATCTATGAGGAGTGTCTGAGAGAGCTGGGGGGTTTATCCTAGAGAAGAGGAGGCTGAGAGGAGACCTCATTACTCTCTACAACTACCTTAGAGGAGGTTGTAGAGAGGAGGGAGCTGGGCTCTTCTCTCAAGGGACAGGGGACAGGACATGAGGGAATGGCCTCAAGCTCCACCAGGGGAGATTTGGGCTAGAGATTAGGAGGAAGTTTTTCACAGAAAGGGTCATTGGGCATTGGAATAGGCTGCCCAGGGAGGTGGTTGATTCACCTTCCCTGGAGGGGTTTAAGGCACAGGTAGATGAGGTGCTGAGGGACATGGGTTAGTGTTTGATAGGAATGGTTGGACTCGATGATCCGATGGGTCTCTTCCAACCTGGTTGTTCTAGGATTCTATGTGAGCCGTGCATGGTGACTTGGGGGCAGCAGGGATGCAGGGAGCTACATCAGGTCATAGAATCATAGAACAACCAGGTTGGGAGAGACCCATCGGATCATCGAGTCCAACCATTCCTATCAAACACTAACCCATGTCCCTCAGCACCTCATCCACCCGTCCCTTAAACACCTCCAGGGAAGGTAAATCAACCACCTCCCTGGGCAGCTTCTTCACACAAAGATGAGTGTCGTGGGTGCTCCTGGACAACGGTGCCTGGAGAACATGGGTTCTGCTGCCCCTTTGGAGGATGAGGAAGGGTGACAGCAGGTGTGAGAAGGCTGCGGGGAGAGGAGCACGTGACACAAACAGAAAAGAGGTGGAGATTTAGGCTATAAAGCAAATTTATTCATCACATCTGAGAGAACAGCTTCAAACACTTTCTGACAGGACAAAGCAAAGGAATAAGGAAGGGTGAGAAGACAAGTGTTCGTTTCCTCAAGGCTGCTCAGGTGGGAAGGGGCTGGGGACGGGATGTTTTGTCAAGAGCAAGATGAGTTCATTAAGGTAAAGATAATTGCTGATGGAGAACCAGGAAAAGCCACAGTCTGGAGCATGAGATGGGATCTGATTGCGGGTGGCACAGCTTATCTTGCAGAGGACAAATGATCCTTTGCATTGAAAGGCGGGTGAGGAGTCTGATTGCTAACGAGCTCCTGGGAAGCCAGACGCATTGATCTTAAAGTGTATTATTTGATCTTAAAGTGTATTATTGTAGGGAGAGAAACCCTTCGGGCTGTTTGTGTGGGGCTCTCCGTGGCCTTGGAGGCCTTGACATTGACTGAGTTACTTAAGACTTCCCCGAAGCAGCTCACAAGAGGCTTTTATCCTTTGGCAGATTCACCTTTGGGCTCATCTGTTGGCTTCCTCCTCTTTAATCTGCAGATTAGATAGATTCTGATGAGTGCTGGGTAGATGGAGCTATTAACCTTTCACTGCAGAGCAAAGATGCCATTAACCGAGAGCTGATAAGAACTATCCATAAAGATTAATCACCAGAATTTAACTTTTTTTTTTTTTTTTTTTTACCCCCTCAAATGTTCATGGATCTGAGCCAGCAAGAACTGTGGTTTTGCTCTGACAGGTAAGGCAGCAACGAGGCTTTGGGGAGAGCGAAACGGTGGCTGAAACTCTTCAGTGCCTCCTGAAAGAACCGAGTTATCTTATCAGAGAATCTCAGGCTGCCCTGAGTTGAAAGGAAACCACAAAGATCATCGAGTCCAGCTTATCCCTGCACAGAACACCCCAACATTCACACTGAGCGGCAGAGGCTTCTGGAATATTGTCACGCTTGGCACTGTGACTGCTTCCCTGGGGAGATGTTCTAGTGCTCCTCTACCCTCTGGGGTAAGAACCTTTTTCCTAATGTCTAATCTAACCCTCTCTGGCACATCCGCACATCTGGCTGCCATTCCCTTGGGTCCTGCCCTTGGGGAGCAGGGAGCTCAGCACCTGCTCCTTCTCTTCCCCTTGTGAGGAAGCAGTGAACGGTAATGAGGTCCCCGCAGTCTCCTCAGCTGAACGTCAGCTGCTCCATCTTAGAATCATAGAACAACCAGGTTGGAAGAGACCCATCGGATCATCGAGTCCAACCATTCCTATCAAACACTGAACCATGTGTCAAACACTGACCTCATCTACCCTTCCCTTAAACACCTCCAGGGAAGGGGAATCAACCACCTCCCTGGGCAGCCTATTCCAATGCCCAATGACCCTGTGTGTGAAAAACTTCCTCCTAATTGCCAGCCTAAATCTCCCCTGGTGGAGCTTGAGGCCATTCCCTCTTGTCCTGTCCCTTGGGAGAAGAGCCCAGCTCCCTCCTCTCCACAACCTCCTTTCAGGTAGTTGGAGAGAGCAATGAGGTCTCCCCTCAGCCTCGTCTTCTCTAGGCTACTCTCAACCGCTCCTCATAGGTTCTGTTCTCCAGCCCCTTCAACAGCATTGTTGCTCTTCTCTGGACTCACTCCAGAGCCTCAACATCCTTCTTGTGCTGAGGGGCCCAGAACTGGACACAGTATTCAAGGAGCGGCCTCACCAGTGCTGAGTACAGGGGGAGAATCACCTCCCTGGCCCTGCTGCTCACACCATTTCTGATCCAAGCCAGGATGCCATTGGCCTTCTTGGCCACCTGGGCACACTGCTGGCTCATGGTCAGTTGCTGTTGACCAACACCCCCAGGTCCCTCTCCTCCTGGCAGCTTTCCAGCCAGGCTTCTCCCAGTCTGTAGCTCTGCATAGGGTTGTTGTGCCCCAAAGTAGGGACAACCTTGAGCCTGAGGAGCGTAGGCAGGGCTGGCGAGGTAGGTGCCATTGGCAGGGAGGTAAACCAGCTCCTGTTTGAAGGAACCGACCATGAGAGATCCGCTGTGGAGCACCAAGAGCGGCATAAAGCACAACCAGAGCATTTAAATCCACAAGCGCCACAAAGCAATTAGCATCTTCCGTATTTGCCTGAGTATCTGCTTCAGAGTCGAAATCCAGCCTCCTGTGCCCTGTGAGTAGAGACTGGGTGAAACGATCAAGCTGAGATGGAGAGTAAAGGGATGTTTCAAAAGCACTTTTTTTTGGAAAACGCTCTGCTAGATCTTCAAGTGATCTGAGCCCAACCTTCCGTCTTCAGAGTTAAGGGCACAAAGTGGTTTCGCAGCATTAGGAGGTGAAAAGCCCTTGAGGAGGGAGCGAGCTCCAGCGATAAAGGGACATCTCTGGCAAAGAGAAAGCTGCTGCCGAGCCGCTTAGGGGCCTCAGTGCGTTATCTTTCCCAAACACGGGGATTTCGTTAGGGCTTAGCTCTTGTTTGCCCTTTCCTGCTCTCGGCTTCTGGCCACCTCGACGTCCCCCGCGGCATCCAGCAGAGGCCACGCGATGCTCATGGATCCTTGTGACATGCCCCTCGCCCATGTCCCAGCTTGTGTTCCTCAGAAGATCCCTTCTCTCCGGCCTCGCTCCTGCGGGGAAGCCGCAGCCATTGGAGGGGTTGGACAGTGCTGGACCCGCTCGTGTCGCCTGCGTTGCGGGAATCATAGAATCATAGAACAAGCAGGTTGGAAGAGACCAATCGGATCATTGAGTCCAACCATTCCCATCAAACACTAACCCATGTCCAGGGAAGCGTGGCCTGAGTGTCCTGCTCCCTCCAGGGGAGATGTGGAAGACAACTCGTCCATCCTGGAGTCCACCAGGCTCACCAGGCACCTCGTGAGCAAGTATTGAGCTTCTAGAACCAGGGGGTTGGGAGTTTTGGGAGGGTTTTTTTGCATTTGGGGAGCAAAAGGAAGGCAAAGAGCCGCAGGTCTCAGGGGGCTGAGGTGGGGAAAGGTCCCTGAGGGGAGGGATTTGGCTTCAGATAAGAAAGGGGGGGACTTGGGGAGTCTCTGAAGGGGATGAGGCAGCTCAGCCGGTTCTAGCTCTGCCCCAGGGAGGCCAAGCAGTCCAGGCCGTTCTCTGAGCCAGCCGAGGAGTCTCGGGAGGAGCGGCCCTGGAGAAAGCGGATGATTTTGTCGATCGTGGCCTCCTGGTACTCGTGGGACCACCTGCAAGCAGGGAGAAAACGTGAGTTAATTGTTCCGTGGTGCCCCAAGAGAGCTCAGTGTGCTCGGGCCGGGAACCAGAGCTCCTTTCCTCCAGCCCAGCCCTCTGGGAGAGCCCCTTCTCCCCATGGAAAGTGGAGGTGCTGCAGGAAAAGCCCTTGTGCTGTGCCTGACCGGGCTGGAGGGCTACGGGCAGCCTGGGATGCCAGCCCAGAACACCTCTACCACCCAGAGGAGCCCCAAGCCCCAAACCAGTAGAAAAGCACCTTCGCTCCCTTCTTTCTATTGAGTGACTTGCCCTCCCTTTGGCCTTTTCTGGCTCCTTCATCTGTTTCTTCCATTTTCCTTGCGCTTTTTGCTACTGTTTACGCAAACTGCTCTCTCCAAGTGCCAAGGAAACCCCTAATAAATGTTTCTTTTAGTTAGAATCATAGAAGAATCAGGTTGGAAGAGACCCATCAGATCATCGAGTCCAACCGTTCCCATCAAACACTAACCCATGTCCCTCAGCACCTCGTCCACCCGCCCCTTAAACACCTCCCAGGAAGGTGAGTCAACCCCCTCCCTGGGCAGGTTCTACCAGTGCCCGGTGACCCTTTCTGTGAAAAATTTTTACTGACTTGATGCCATTAAATTTCAGGACAGCCCTCATGTCCTCAGGAAGCGATTCTGGGTCCGGCCACTCGAAATGGTCCGTAACAGGTACAATGTTCTTCCCAGAGTTCAGAGCTGTCACAATCTCCTGCAGGGACATGCGAGCACTCAGGCTTGTGTCAACCTACCACCAGCTTTCTCCTTGCTCCAGCATCCACTGAGCTCCCACCCGAAGGCGTCTTCCTACCTTGTGCACCCAGTCCTTGCACTCGGGGTCTCCCATGCACTTATCCAACGCGTGCGGAGAGAGGACCAGCACGAAATTGCGGGCGCTCAGGACGCTCTGCACCAGCTTGTCCTCAAACTTCCCCGCCGCCAGCTTCTCCACGTCGATGAAGACGCTGAAGCCGTGAAGCTGCAGGTGGACCTTGAGCAGGCTGCCATGAGAGAAGAGCCACGAAACTGGTGAAGGGGCTGGAGAACAGGCCCTATGAGGAGCGGCTGAGAGAGCTGGGGGTGTTTAGCCTAGAGAAGAGGAGGCTGAGAGGAGACCTCATTGCTCTCGACAACGACCTGAAAGGAGGGTGTGGAGAGGAGGGAGCTGGGCTCTTCTCCCAAGGGACAGGGGACAGGACAAGAGGGAATGGCCTCAAGCTCCACCAGGGGAGATTTAGGCTGGAGATTAGGAGGAGGTTTTTCACAGAAAGGGTCATTGGGCATTGGAATAGGCTGCCCAGGGAGGTGGTTGATTCCCCTTCCCTGGAGGTGTTTAAGGCACAGGTAGATGAGGTCCTGAGGGACTTGGTTTAGTGTTTGGTAGGAATGGTTGGACTCGATGATCCGATGGGTCTCTTCCAACCTGGTTGTTCTATGATTCTATGAATGTTTAGTCTGGAGAAGAGGAGGCTGAGGGGAGACCTCATCACTCTCTGCAGCTCCCAGGAAGGAGGTTGTGGTGAGGTGGGTGTTGGACTCTGCTCCCTGCTCCACCTTCACCCCACAAGTGATCACCAGCATCACCCCAAGGTTACCTGCAGGTCTCACCTGGCCAGTTGTGAGCCAGTGCTCCTCCGGTAGCTGATGAACACATCAGTCCCATCAGATGCAGTTTGCAGCGTTATAGGGGAGTGCAGCATCTCTAGGCAGAGCAAACATCAACCAACAGTTAGAAGCACCGGACAACTCATCCCAAACAACCCTCCATCCTCATCCCTACCCAGACCCTCACCCCTTGCGGCCGTGAGGATGCGGACGCGGTGGAAGCCGGTGTGGATGTGGCAATCGTCCTGCAGCTGCTGCTCCGTCACCCGGTGCAAGAAGTTGCGGTTGATGCCGCACGTCAGCAGGTTGTACGTGTACTGGCGGAACTTGGGGTCGACGCTGCCCAGCCAGTCGGCCAAGTTGCTGCGGTCGCAGGTGGAATAGTTGGCGAAGGTCTTCAGCTCCGTCAGCTCCCGGAAGAACCTGGCGGAGAAGCGAAGGGAAGGATGGAATGGGGAGAGGAGCCTGCTGGACCAGAGAGGAGCTAGAGATGGTTGGTTCTGCATGTGTGATCCGCCCAGGAGAGAGCGGATGTGCTGGGGTGAAGAGTGAACTAAAGGAATAAAAAATGAGAGCAGCTGTGGGAATGTTGATCCTTAGGACACGGAGCTGCGAGGAGCCCAGCTAAGGGAGGAGAAGCTTGGGTAAGTTCCCATTTTCCTGCATAACTTCCAAAATCCCTCCTCTCCTGTGCCATAGGTGACCTCTCCCCATCCTGTGTGTTGGTCCCATTGCAGGGACCCCTCTGGGACTGATGAGGTCCTGAGGGACATGGGTTAGTGTTTGACAGGAATGGTTGGACTCGCTGATCTGATGAGTCTCTTCCAACCTGGTTGTTCTATGATTCTATGATCTTTCCCCTGACTCTGCTGTGGTGATGGCCACAGATACCTCTTCCGAGTGATGCTGGAGTCCATCCCCAAGTCCTCCTGCAGCTCCTCCTCCGTCAGTCTCAGGAGAATGTCTCCATCCACCTGGTGGTCCTGCCAAGAGAAATCCAGGCTGGGAACCTCCCAGGAAAGCTGTTGGGTGGGATGCCTGCACCCCTGCAGCCGGATGGTCCAAAGGAGCCCATCCAAGCTTCCTTCCCCCAGCACACCAGCCCTACCAGGAATCTCTGGCAGTATTTGTCGAATCCAATCTGCTGCAGCCACGTCTGCACCTCGCAGGGCTTCCAGTTGGGAACCGCGGGCAGGATGCGCCGAGGAACCTCCTCCCCTATCATGCGCAGCACCTTCTTGGCCAGGGAGGAGGTGGTGCTGCTGGTGGAGTAGCACACTACCCTCTTCAGGCTCTGCGTGGCCCCAATCTCACTGAAAATCTGGGGACACGGAGAGAGGAGAGACATCACTTTGCCTTCCCTCCTCCTCCCCACAACCTGCGCCAGGATGGGCAAAGAGCAGGGGTGAGCTCGGAGGGGTGCAAAGGGTATGGAGACGTGGTGGTGGTGCCCCTGCCCCTTTTGCATCTCCTTCCTTCAAGCCAACCTGGATGAAGGCGTTGAGGGTACCCTTAGCAAGTTTGCAGATGACACAAAGCTGTGTGGAAGTGTGGATCTGCTGGAGGGTAGGGAGGCTCTGCAAAGGGACCTAAACAGGCTGGATCCATGGGCTGAGTCCAATGGGATGAGGTTTAACACGGCCAAATGCCGCATCCTGCACTTGGGGCACAACAACCCTATGCAGAGCTACAGACTGGGAGAAGTCTGTCTAGAAAGCTGCCAGGAGGAGAGGGACCTGGGGGGGTTGGTCGACAGTGACTGACCATGAGCCAGCAGTGTGCCCAGGTGGCCAAGAAGGCCAATGGCATCCTGGCTTGGATCAGAAATGGTGTGACCAGCAGGGCCAGGGAGGTTATTCTCCCTCTGGACTCAGCACTGGTGAGGCTGCTCCTTGAATCCTGTGTTGAGTTGTGGGCCCCTCAGCACAAGAAGGATGTTGAGGCTCTGGAGAGAGTCCAGAGAAGAGCAACAAGGCTGGTGAAGGGGCTGGAGAACAGGTCCTATGAGGAGTGGCTGAGAGAGCTGGGGGTGTTTATCCTGGAGAAGAGGAGGCTGAGAGGAGACCTCATTGCTCTCTAGAACTACCTGAAAGGAGGTTGTAGAGAGGAGGGAGCTGGGCTCTTCTCCCAAGGGACAGGACAAGAGGGAATGGCCTCAAGCTCCACCAGGGAAGATTTAGGCTGGAGATTAGGAGGAGGTTTTTCCCAGAAAGGGTCATTGGGCATTGGAATAGGCTGCCCAGGGAGGTGGTTGATTCCCCTTCCCTGGAGGTGTTTAAGGGACGGGTAGATGAGGTCCTGAGGGACTTGGTTTAGTGTTTGATAGGAATGGTTGGACTAGAAGATCCGATGGGTCTCTTCCAACCTGCTTGTTCTATGATTCTATGATTCAAGCCCTTTACCTTTGTTTTCTTCTGTCTGGTTTTGATGGCAGCCTCTGTGCAGAGGTAGAAGGCAGCGATGCACTGAGCTTCCAGCCTCGAGCTGTCCAGCAAGGGCACCAAGCGCTGCAGGTCGTCCGCCGTCCTCCCTTGGCTGTTGTCGCTGCTGCCCAGCATCTCGCAGGCAAACCGCTCCGGATCCAGCGAGGCGATGAAGGGCTCCACCAGCGCCAGCGTCCCCGAGCGCTCCACCTCCTTCTCGATTTCTTTGTTGGTGGCCAGCACCGTGATGGCCAGGCAGGCATGGAGGCGGATGAGGTCGTCGTCCCTGGAGAACACCAGTGGGAAAAGCCACTCCGCTGCCTTCTTCTCGATCATCAGGCGCTGGTTAGCCTGCCCTCCGTACATGGCGCAGTTGGCCAGGGCCATGGCGCAGTGCCGCAGCACCACGGGGTCCGTCCAGCGGCACCAGTAGAGGATGGCGTCCAGGCCTCCGTCGGAGATCAGCTGGAAACAGGTCTCCTCGGTGTGTTTGAACATGTGCTCCAGGATGCCGGAGACACTCTGAGCCAGTTGAGGAACATCTCGCTCCTTGGTTAAGTTCAGGATCACCCCCAGGCCTATCCGAGCGATCCGATCCCTAGAGGAGAGAGAGGCAGGTGAGGGGCAGGTGAAGGGGCTGGAGAACAAGTCTTACGAGGAGCGGCTGAGAGAGCTGGAGGTGTTTATCCTGGAGAAGAGGAGGCTGAGGGGAGACCTCATTGCTCTCTCCAACTACCTGAAAGGAGGTTGTAGAGAGGAGGGAGCTGGGCTCTTCTCCCAAGGGACAGGGGACAGGACAAGAGGGAATGGCCTCAAGCTCCACCAGGGGAGATTTAGGCTGGAGATTAGGAGGAAGTTTTTCACAGAAAGGGTCATTGGGCATTGGACTAGGCTGCCCAGGGAGGTGGTTGATTCCCCTTCCCTGGAGGTGTTTAAGGGACGGGTGGATGAGGTCTTGAGGGACTTGGTTTAGTGTTTGATAGGAATGGTTGGACTAGAAGATCCAATGGGTCCCTTCCAACCTGGTTGTTCTATGATTCTATGAACTTTCCTGCAGCAACAGAGCTGCCCTGTCCACAAGGCAGGAGCTCTGGGGTGGGTGTGAGCAGCGGAGGTGGGCGACACCACCCCAGCTGGCAGGCAGGGAGAGTGTTTCTGGGAAGCCCTTGTGGTTCGCGCTGACCTTGGGGTGGATTTGGCAGCAAATGCTGAGGAGAGCTCTGGAAAACAAGCCCTCACTCAGCCTGGGGCTGGCTCCCAGCCCAGATCCAGCCATGGAGCTGGATGATGAGCACAGCCCCACCAGGTCCCTCACTGCCCGGAGCCACGGGATGGAGCCAAGCCCAGTCCAGCTCTTGGTGGAGCATGGATGCTGGGAGAGGTCTCTAGGCAAGGGGTTTGGACTGGGCACAACAACCCTATGCAGAGCTACAGACTGGGAGAAGTCTGGCTGGAAAACTGCCAGGAGGAGAGGGACCTGGGGGTGTTGGTCGACAGCGACTGACCATGAGCCAGCAGTGTGCCCAGGTGGCCAAGAAGGCCAAGGGCATCCTGGCTTGGATCAGAAATGGTGTGACCAGCAGGTCCAGGGCTGGGGCTGGTCCTCCTCCCTCCTGCTGGGAAGGGGAAGGCAGGTCCTGCCATTGCTTGGGTGTGACTTGGGGGGACGCAGGATGGAGCTGAGGGGTTTGACCCAGAGTGGGGAAGTTTGGGGGAAGAGAGCGGGAGGGGTGGAGGAAATCCCTGCGGTGAGGAAGGTCTCTTTGCAGACTCACCTGTTTTCCGCCACCAGGATCTGCTCCAGGAGCTTCCCCGCCTGGCACTTGGTCTCCAGGTCGGCCGTGTAGAGCAGGTTCAGCAGCAGGTCCAGGCCTCCCTCCAGCCGGATGACATCGCACAGAGCTTTGGCCACGTCCCTGCCCAGCGTGGGCATCCCCCAGGCTTCCTCCACCAGCTGGAAGACCCTGGCGATGGCCTGGTCCATCTCGGCGGGGCTGGCCGCCTGCTTGGCAGCGGCGATGGCACATCGCACCGCCGGCAGGATCCTCTCCAGGGCTGCCCGCACGTCGCTGTTGACCCCTGGGGACACCTCGCTGGCCCAGGTGGCCGCTTGGCTCCCGCACTCGGGCACCACCAGCCTCTCCGCACCTGCCATGGCGAAGAATCGACAGAGCTTGTGGAGGGAGACCAGGAGGGCGAGCACCTTCGGCATCTCCTACAGCATCTCCATGGGGATGGTTGGACTCAACGAGCTGGTGGGTCTCTTCCAACCTCGTTCTTCTACGATTCTACGACTTGATGAACTGCTGCGTCTCTTCCAACCTGGTTCTTCTATGACTCGATGAGCCGGTGGGTCTTTTCCAACCTGGTTCTTCTATGATTCTACGACTCGATGAGCCAGTGGGTCTCTTCCAACCTGGTTCTTCTATGATTCCATGACTTGATGAGCCTCTAGGTCTTTTCCAACCTGGTTCTGTTATGATTCTATGACTCGATGAGCCGGTGGGTCTCTTCCAACCTGTTTCTTCTATGATTCTATGACTCGATGAGCCGGTGGGTCTCTTCCAACCTGGTTCTTCTATGATTCTAGGCTTCTAGGATCTCTGTCACCCTCCAACCAGGAGCATCCTTGGGGTATGCGATGGGCAGGAGAGGGGATGGAGCCTACCTGGGGTGCAGCTGCAGGGCTGGGCAGTCGGTTCCCTCTTCCAACCTGGTTCTTCTATGATTCTATGACTCGATGAGCCACTGGGTCTTTCCAACCTGGTTCTTCTATGACTCAATGAGCCAGTGGGTCTTTCCACCCTGATGATTCTGTGATTCTACGATTCTAGGATCTCTGTCACCCTCCAACCAGGAGCATCCTTGGGGGACGAGAGGGGATGGAGCCTGCCTGGGGTGCAGCTGCAGGGCTGGGCGGCCTCTCTCCTTCCTCCCTCTCCCCTCCTCACCCTGTTGGGATGCGGAGCTGGCAGCAGCGGCAGGAGCCTCCTTCCCAGAGCCAAGCTCAGCATCTCTGCTTCTCTGGGGCTGATGTCACCTCGCGCAGGCGCCTCCTTTGCAAGGAGGGGCTTGTCCCCAGGCAGCTGCATCCCCCCTCCTCCCTGCAGAGGCTCTGCCACCCATCCCAGACCCCTTCTCCTCCTTCCACATCACCCCCACCCCAGCCTCAGCAGGGCTGGGCCAGCCATCCCCAGCACCACCCCCAGACCCTTTGCTGGAGCTGCTGTGGAGCCTCTGGTCACCTCCTCAACAGGCAGGGACCCCCACACCCCCCAACACCCTTTGCTAGAGCTGCTGTGGAGCTTCTGCTCCCCTCCTCAACAGGCAGGGACCCCCACACCCCCCCAACACCCTTTGCTGGAGCTGCTGTGGAGCCTCTGCTCCCCTCCTCAACAGGCAGGGACCCCCATATCCCACCCACCCCCCCCAGACCCTCTGTGACCCATGAGGGGGGGGCAGGGATGCAGCAGCCTGGGTGGCTGTGGGGGTTAAGCATCTCTTAAGCAGTGTAAGGGGTTAAACATCTCTGGAAATTCAGAGCAGCTACTCTGTGCAGGCTCAGGATTTGCATGACAAAAGAAAAGAGCAGAGGCAGCCTGGGATGCTTTTATTTCCCTTCTTTTTGTGTTTTGTTTTGGTGGGTTTTTTGTTTATTTGTTTTTTTTTTTTTTTTTTTCTTGTTTTTTTTTGGGTTTTTTTCCAGGCCAAACGTGCTCAGGGCGAAAATGCTTGGGATGCTTCTTGCCTGCGTTGGGAGGAGGAGGAGGAGGAGGAGGAGGAGCAGCTTCAATCCTTTGCCTCCTGATTGGCAGGAGCTCAGCCCTGAGACTTAAATCCAAGTTGATGTTTTGATGCCACAGAGTGGCTCTTAATCCTCTCAGAATCCTCTGTGCAGGGACAGACCAAGGAAAAGGGGGAAGGAAACGACCTGAGAGGCACAGGACTTGCAGGAGAGGCTGGGACAGAACCAGTAAGGCTTTTCCTAATCGATTATTATTATCTGGGGGGGGCAACAATCTGCTCAGCAGCAGAGGGTTTGCTGCTTAGGTGCCTTCAACCCCTTCCCTTAGGCTCTTAATAAGCTCTTAAAGCACATCCTTGTGTTGCTGCTCAATGAAGTTGAGAATTTTGGAGGGTTTGGGTTGGGGTTGATGCTATCAATAAGCTCTTAAAGCACATCCTTGTGTTGCTGCTCAATGAAGTTGAGAATTTTGGGGGGTTTGGGGGGTTTGGGTTGGGGATGATGCTGTTAATAAGCTCTTAAATCACATCCTTATGTTGCTGCTCAATGAAGTTGAGAATTTTGGAGGGTTTGGGTTGGGGTTGATGCTATCAATAAGCTCTTAAAGCACATCCTTGTGTTACTGCTCAAGGAAGTTGAGAATTTTGGAGGGTTTGGGGGGGTTTGGGTTGGGGATGATATTATTAATAAGCTCTTAAATCACATCCTTGTGTTGCTGCTCAATGAAGTTGAGAAATTTGGAGGGTTTGGGGGGTTTGGGGGGTAGGATGATGCCTTTTCCACCTTATTTTTATCTGCAGGGGCAGCCTCTAAAGATGGGGCTGTCAACATGCTCTCCCATCACTCAGTCCACTAGCAATTAGTTCACAGGTTTATGAGCAGAGTCCTTTTTATCAATGATTGATGCACAGTTCTGGGCCCCTCAGCACAAGAAGGATGTTGAGGCTCTGAAGTGAGTCCAGAGAAGAGCAACGAAGCTGGTGAAGGGGCCGGAGAAGAAGAGGAGCTGCCGAGAGAGCTGGGGGTGTTGAGGCTGGAGAAGAGGAGGCTGAGAAGAGACCTCATTACTCTCTCCAACTACCTGAAAGGAGGTTGTGGAGAGGAGGGAGCTGGGCTCTTCTCCCAAGTGACAGGGGACAGGACAAGAGGGAATGGCCTCAAGCTCCACCAGGGGAGATTTAGGCTGGAGATTAGGAGGAAGTTTTTCATGGAAAGGGTCATTGGGCATTGGAATAGGCTGCCCAGGGAGGTGGTTGATTCACCTTCCCTGGAGGTGTTTAAGGGACGGGTGGATGAGGTGCTGAGGGACATGGTTTAGTGTTTGATAGGAATGGTTGGACTCGATGATGTGATGGGTCTCTTCCAACCTGGTTGTTCTATGATTCTATGATTCTTTTCTACTATTAATACTCTTTCTTACTTTCCATCTAAAGTCCCCAAGTTGGGAATCTTGAAAGCACTAGGGTATTTCTTCCCAAACATGCGTGAAAAGTCTGTGTCCTAGCAGCTTTATGGTTGGACTCATGGTCCAGTGGGTCTCTTCCAACCTGGTGACTCTATGATTCTACGATTCTACAGTCTCCCTATGCTTTGCTCTGCTGGGGAAGGGCTTGACAAGCCTCTGCAGGGCTGTGCGGGTTGGTGGCCGAGAGCCTGGAGCAGCAGGAGGGAGCTTTGTCTCAGCTGATCAGCAAAAGCAGCTCAGACTCCGCTCAGCCCTCCTGCAGCCTGAGCCCTCGCAAGAGCATCTTATAGACTCACAGAATGCTTTGAGTTGGAAGGGACCCAATCATCTAATCCAATTGCTCAAAGCCCCATCAAATCCTGGGTTTTTTTTTGGTTGTTTTTTTTTTTTTTTTTTTATAGGAATGGTTGGACTTGATGATCCGGTGGGTCTCTTCCAATGTGGTGGTTCTATGATTCTATGAAGTCTGTGGGGTTGTTTTTATAGGAACGGTTGGACTCAATGATCCGGTGGGTCCCTTCCAACCTGGTGATTCTATGATTCTATGAAATCTTTTATTTTTTTGTTTATAGGAATGATTGGACACGGTGTCCTGGTGGGTCTCTTGCAACCTGGTGATTCTATGATTCTATGAAATATATATATATATATTAATATGAGTGGTTGGACTCGATGATCCAGTGGGTCTCTTCCAACCTGGTGATTCTATGATTCTAAATCTGGGCTTGAACACTTCCAGCACTGGGGTTTGCACCCCAGGATCGATGCATCGGTGGGTGGGATGAAGTTTTATTGCAGTTGCCCCCAGGGATGACGCCGGTTCTGCTGGGAAGCAAGGAATGGTAGAATCATTAAGGCTGGAAAAGACCCTTTCAGATCATCCAGTCCGACCATCCAGGAAGGGGTGAGAGGGCAGCAGGAGAATTCCGGACCTGGCAACCCCTGTCTTGCTGGCTGCTCTCGGCTCGCTGAGGCTTGCCAAGGGGAAATGCCTTTCTCAACACCAAATCAAAGCTCTTTCCGGCAAGGGTGGGAGCAGCCCGTGCTGGGAACTGCCAGTGTCTGAGCCCTGGAAAAGCAAGAACCCTGCTTGGATTCTTCTCTCCCCAAATCCTCCATCACTTATTAAAGCCCCAAGTTGCTGTTCATAGAATCATAGAACCATAGAACAACCAGGTTGGAAGCGACCCATCAGATCATCCAGTCCAACCATTCCTATCAAACACTAAACCATGTCCCTCAGGACCTCATCTACCCGTCCCTTAAACACCTCCAGGGAAGGGGAATCAACCACCTCCCTGGGCAGCCTATTCCAATGCCCAATGACCCTCTGTGTGAAAAACTTCCTCCTAATCTCTATCCTAAATCTCCCCTGGTGGAGCTTGAGGCCATTCCCTCTCATCCTGTCCCCTGCCCCTTGGGAGAAGAGCCCAGCTCCCTCCTCTCCACAACCTCCTTTCAGATAGCTGGAGAGAGCAATGAGGTCTCCTCTCAGCCTCCTCTTCTCCAGGATAAACACCCCCAGCTCTCTCAGCCACTCCTCATAGGACCTGTTCTCCAGCCCCTTCACCAGCCTTGTTGCTCTTCTCTGGACTCTCTCCAGAGCCTCAACATCCTTCTTGTGCTGAGGGGCCCACAACTCAACACAGGATTCAAGGAGCAGCCTCACCAGTGCTGAGTCCAGAGGGAGAAGAACCTCCCTGGCCCTGCTGGTCACACCATTTCTCATCCAAGCCAGGATGCCCTTGGCCTTCTTGGCCACCTGGGCACACTGCTGGCTCATGGTCAGTCGCTGTCGACCAACCCCCCCAGGTCCCTCTCCTCCTGGCAGTTTTCCAGCCAGACTTCTCCCAGTCTGTAGCTCTGCATAGGGTTGTTGTGCCCCAAGTGCAGGACGCGGCATTTGGCCGTGTTAAACCTCATCCCATTGGACTCAGCCCATGGATCCAGCCTGTTTAGGTCCCTTTGCAGAACCTCCCTACCCTCCAGCAGATTGACACTTCCACACAGTTTTGTTCCGGGGCCAGGATGGATCCCTCGGATCCCCAGCGGTGGTGGCAGCCAGACACGGTATCTCTGTAGCCTTGTGTGGGTTTTGCTCCTTGCCCCCTGATTAAATAAACATCCCGGAGTTATCAGCAGCCGCTGAAAGGGCTGAATCGACATTAATTAGTAACCAAAAAGATTGGTCGGGAAGGGAACGACGGGAGCAAAATACACAGGCTTCTGTTTGTCTAGGGCAGCGAAAGTGCAGAGGGTTCCCGCTCTCGCTCCTCCCCAGCCACTCACCTCTGGCCCCTGGTTCCTGGACATGGAGGTGGCTCCTGCCCCATCCTGAGCTCGGAGTCCCCAAGTCTTGCTGCCGAGAGCTTTTCCCTTTTTCCTCTAAGCATCGTTTCCCCCATCTCCTCTCATTAGGGTTTTTGTTGTAGAATCGTAGAATGGTTTGGGTTGGAAGGGGCCTCAAAGCCCATCCCCATGGACAGGGACACCTCCCACTGCATCAGGGGCTCCAAGCCCCATCCAACCTGCCCTTGGACACCTCCAGGGATGGGGCAGCCAGGACTTCTCTAGGCAACCTGGGCAAGGGGCTCCCCAACCTCACAGCAAAATGTTTCTTCCCAAGATCTCATCTCAATCTCCCCTCTTGCAGCTGAAAACTGTTCCCCCTCGTGCTTATCCAGGACCAGCAGCTCTTAGAATCATAGAATCATAGAACAACCAGGTTGGAAGAGACCCATCGCGTCATCGAGTCCAACCATTCCTATCAAACACTAAACCATGTCCCTTAGGACCTCATCCACCTGTGCCTTAAACACCTCCAGGGAAGGTGAATCAACCCCCTCCCTGGGCAGCCTAGTCCAATGCCCAATGACCTTTTCCGTGAAAAACTTCCTCCTAATCTCTAGCCTAAATCTTCCCTGGTGGAGCTTGAGGCCATTCCCTCTTGTCCTGTCCCCTGTCCCTTGGGAGAAGAGCCCAGCTCCCTCCTCTCCACACCCTCCTTTCAGGTAGTTGGAGAGAGCAATGAGGTCTCCTTTCAACCTCCTCGTCTCCAGGATAAACACCCCCAGCTCTCTCAGACGCTCCTCATAGGGCCTGTTCTCTAGCCCCTTCCCCAGCTTCATGGCTCTTCTCTGGACTCTCTCCAGAGCCTCAACATCCTTCTTGTGCTGAGGGGCCCACAACTGAACACAGGATTCAAGGAGCAGCCTCACCAGTGCTGAGTCCAGAGGGAGAATCACCTCCCTGGCCCTGCTGGTCACACCATTTCTGATCCAAGCCAGGATGCCATTGGCCTTCTTGGCCACCTGGGCACACTGCTGGCTCATGTTCAGTCGCTGTCGACCAACCCCCCCAGGTCCCTCTCCTCCTGGCAGTTTTCCAGCCAGACTTCTCCCAGTCTGTAGCTCTGCATAGGGTTGTTGTGCCCCAAGTGCAGGACCCGGCATTCGGCCGTGTTAAACCTCAAAGCTCTTGGAGCTGCCTGCGCACACGGGGAGCCCTTTCTGCCCCCAGATGCACCCGGCTGGCCGTGGGCTGCGGGGAATGCTGGGCAGGAGAGCATCTCTGCCCTGTTTCCTGACCTTGACCTGTTTGTTCTCTCCCAGCGGGGCCGGCTCAGCAAACAGCGGGTGGCAGGACCAGGCCACAGCGACGCTCCAGCCCACACAGTCGCGGAACGGCTGCGCTCCCGACCGCCCAGCATGAGGCTGCTCTTCTCGGCCCTCGTCCTGGCCCTGCTGGCTGCCGTCCGCGCCGCTGAAGGTGAGATGGTGATCCACAACAAGGTGCCACCCGCTTGTGGCCAGTGTGGTGATGGGGTGGGTGATGGAGGGGCTGGGGAGCCCAGGGAGGTGGCTTAGTGGTGGCAGATTGAGGACAACTCTCCGTGGCCAGTTCTCTGCAGGGACACCTCTGTCTGAGGTCAACGTGGAGTCTAATCCTAATGGTTCCTCGAGGGACGTTATCCCTGGGGAGAGCTGTCCCTTCCCAGCTGGTGGCCACATTGGCTAGACTCATAGAATCACAGAATCATAGAACAACCAGGTTGGAAGAGACCCATCGGATCATCGAGTCCAACCATTCCTATCAAACACTAAACCATGTCCCTCAGGACCTCGTCTACCCGTCTCTTAAACACCTCCAGGGAAGGTGAATCAACCACCTCCCTGGGCAGCCTATTCCAATGCCCAATGACCCTTTCCATGAAAAACTTCCTCCTAATCTCCAGCCTAAACCTCCCCTGGTGGAGCTTGAGACCATTCCCTCTCGTCCTGTCCCCTGTCCCTTGGGAGAAGAGCCCAGCTCCCTCCTCTCCACAACCTCCTTTCAGGTAGTTGTAGAGAGTAATGAGGTCTCCCCTCAGCCTCCTCTTCTCCAGGATAAACACCCCCAGCTCTCTCAGCCGCTCCTCATAGGGCCTGTTCTCCAGCCCCTTCACCAGTTTCGTGGCTGGTATCGGATATGCCTGGACAAAAATCCTTGGCCACCCTATAGCTGGCACAGCCTGGTCCGTGCCTCCCATCCCAGCAGGATGTGGGTGGGAAGGGAAGAGGTGCCAGGGAGAGGGACCCGTGGAGAGTTGGGGTCCCTCCTCTGCACTGTGCCCACCTTTGCTCTGGCGCCGTTGCTCACCCCACGTTACTCTTGCAGACTCCTGCGTGGGTCGCTGCGATGAGGGCTTCAACTTGCAGCGCAAGTGCCAGTGCGACACCCTCTGCATGTACTACCAGAGCTGCTGCAGCGACTACTCCACAGCCTGCAAAGCCAAAGGTACCAGCCCTGTGGCTACCCGGCCACCACGGGGACTCGGGGGTGGGGGGGGGGGGTCGTGCCGGGTCAGCTCTGCACCCTCCCATGTCCACGGGCTGAAGGGTTTGGTGCTCAGGGTGCTGCAGCACCACGGGAGAAGTCAGGGAGTCACAGAATCATTAAGGTTGGAAAAGCCCTCGAAGCTGATCCAGTCCAACTGTCAGCTCAATCCCACCCTGCCTGCTGAATCATATCCTGAAGTGCCACCTCTACACCCTGTTTGAACCCCTCCAGCGATGTTGACTCCCCCACTGCCCTGGGTAGCCTCTTCCAGTAAAGAAATATTTCATAATATCCCATCTAACCCTCCTCTGACGCAACTTGAGGCCATTTCCTCTTGTCCTGTCGCTTGAGAGAAGAGAATACCACCCACCTCGCTTCACCCTCCCTTCAGGCAGTTGTAGAGGATCATAGAATCATAGAATCGCCAGGTTGGAAGAGACCCATCGGATTATCGAGTCCAATTATTCCTATCAAACACTAACCCATGTCCCTCAGCACCTCATCCACTCGTCTCCTAAACACCTCCAGGGAAGGTGAATCAACCCCCTCCCTGGGCAGCCTATTCCAATGCCCAATGACCCTTTCCGTGAAAAAATTTCCTCCTAATCTCCAGCCTAAATCTCCCCTGGTGGAGCTTGAGGCCATTCCCTCTCGTCCTGTACCCTGTCCCTTGGGAGAAGAGCCCAGCTCCCTCCTCTCCACAACCTCCCTTCAGGTAGTTGTAGAGAGTAATGAGGTCTCCTCTCGGCCTCCTCTTCTCCAGGCTAAACCACCCCAGTTCCCATCAGCTGCTCCTTACACCTTGTTCTCCAGCCCCTTCCCCAGCTCCGTTGCCCTCTGGGCACGCTCCAGCAGCTGACTCGTAGCCACCGGCAGCAGTGAGCCCTGGGGATCTGTGCAAATCCATTTTGCTTGGGAGCAAGCAGCCTCCGCACCCACACCCCGTGGGAGATGTCCATGGCTCTCGGCGACCAACCTTCTCCCTCCCTGCAGTGACCCGGGGAGACGTGTTTGCCTTGCCGGAGGACGACTATGTCGACTACAACTTCACCATCGACTTCGCCACCGTGGCGGACACGGCAGAACCCCCCACAGAAGAGCCCCTGTTCCCGGAGCAGCCCACGCTGGAGCCGGACCCCGAGGAGGCACCGACGGAGGCGCCTGCGGATGAGCTGCCTGACCCCACAAAGGATTGGTTGGAGGAGGTGCCCAGCACCACGCAGGACGGGTTGGAGGAGACCGAGGAGGTGTGCAGCGGGAAGCCTTTTGATGCCTTCACCGACCTGAAGAACGGTTCCCTTTACGCTTTCCGAGGTACCTCAGGGATCTTTCCTGGGCGCACAGGGGACGCTGCCACCCCGTCCCCACCCCACGGCGGTGGCTGCTGTCCCTCCTGCAGGCTCCCACCTCCCCTCTCTCCCCAGGGAAGTACTTCTACGAGCTGGACAAGACGAGCGTGCTGCCCGGCTACCCCAAGCTCATCAGCGACGTCTGGGGCATCGAGGGCCCCATCGATGCAGCCTTCACGCGCATCAACTGTCAGGGCAAGACTTACCTCTTCAAGGTGGGCAGGAGCCTGGTGGCAGGGCTGCGGGTGCCCCCAGAGTCCCCAACTCACCCTGTCCCCAGCCTGTCCCCCTCCATCACACAGTGGCTGCCAGACACCCCCAAATCTTAGGTTGTCTGGGGCCTCAGGCAGCCATAGCCTCACCGTGGGGTGTTCCAGCATCAGTGTGCTCCCCCCCAGCAGCCCTGTACCTGGCGGTGGCAGCACCCTGACCCCCCGTCTGTGTCCCCCACAGTCCCCAACTCGCCCTATCCCCAGTCTGTCCCCCTCCATCACACAGTGGCCGCCAGACACCCCCAAATCCCTTAGGTTGCCTGAGGTCTCAGGCAGCCACAGCCTCACCGTGGGGCTTCCCAGCATCAGTGTGTCCCCCCAGCAGCCCTGTACCTCGTGCTGACAGCACCCTGACCCCCCTCTGTGTCCCCCACCTCCCAGGGCAGCCAGTACTGGCGCTTTGACGACGGAGCCCTGGACCCTGGCTACCCCCGGGACATCTCCGAGGGCTTTGAGGGCATCCCGAACGACATCGACGCCGCCTTCGCCCTCCCCGCGCACAGCTACCGCGGCAACGAGAGGGTCTATTTCTTCAAGGGTAAGGGGTGCAGCTAGCGCTCCCGGACACCCCTCTAGCTCCTGCTCGACCTCATAGAATCCTAGAATCATAGAACAACCAGGTTGGAAGAGACCCATCGGATCATCGAGTCCAACCATTCCCATCAAACACTAACCCATGTCCCTCAGGACCTCATCCACCCGTCCCTTAAACACCTCCAGGGAAGGGGAATCAACCACCTCCCTGGGCAGCCTATTCCAATGCCCAATGACCCTTTCCGTGAAAAACTTCCTCCTAATCTCTAACCTAAATCTCCCCTGGTGGAGCTTGAGGCCATTCCCTCTTGTCCCGTCCCCTCGAGTGCGTGTTTCCCCCTAACGCCCTGCGCGTCCTCTCCTAGACAAGTACTACTGGTCCTACGACTTTGCCAACCAGCCCACGCAGGCCGACTGCGAGAAGACCTCCCCCTCGGCCGTGTTCAAACACTACGCGTTCATGAACCGCGACAGCTGGGAGGACGTCTTCCACATCCTCTTTGGTGGCAGGATGGGTAAGGGAGAGAATCATAGAATCATAGAATCAGCAGGTTGGAAGACACCCATCGAATCATCGAGTCCAATCGTTCCTATCAAGCACTAACCCATGTCCCTCAGGATCTCATCTACCCGTCCCTTAAACACCTCCAGGGAAGGTGAATCAACCACCTCCCTGGGCAGCCTATTCCAATGCCCAATCACCCTTTCCATGAAAAATTTCTTCCTAATGGTCCTCCTGACCCTCCCCTGGTGGAGCTTGAGGCCATTCCCTCTTGCCCTGTCCCCTGTCCCTTGGGAGAAGAGCCCAGCTCCCTCCTCTCCACAACCTCCTTTCAGGGAGTTGTAGAGAGTAATGAGGTCTCCTCTCAGCCTCCTCTTCTCCAGGTTAAACCCCCCCCAGCTCTCTCAGTCGCATCTCCTACCACATCCCAAATCCTCTCATTCATACAACCAAGCTCAACGTCCGCTATCTCACATCACAGCATAGCTGCTTGGGGATTCTTTATTCCTGCTGGAGATTCCATAGGAAAACCCAGCCCTGGGCAAGAGAGAGGAAAGCTGGAGAGGAGGAGAGGGGGGCTCAGCAGCAGCAGGGCTGCTCCCAGATGAGGTGTCACACGTTCCATCCAGGCTGGGACCATTCGGAGCATCTTGGAGTGGTTCTGGGGGCTGCCTGTGGGGCTGGGCTCAGCTCCCCCTGTACCTCGATCATAGAATCATAGAACAACCAGGTTGGAAGGGACCCACCGGATCATCGAGTCCAACCATTCCTATCAAACACTAAACCATGCTCCTCAGCACCTCATCCACCTGTGCCTTAAACACCTCCAGGGAAGGTGAATCAACCGCTTCCCTGGGCAGCCTATTCCAATGCCCAATGACCCTTTGTGTGAATGCTCCTCTAACTCCTGGTCCTCGGTCTCTTTGGCAGTCGGGGCGAGCAGGCGGCGCTACATCAGCCAGGACTGGCGCGGGGTGCCCAGCCGGCTGGACGCGGCCATGGCCGGCAGGATCTACGTGGCCTCCCAGCAGCCGCGGAAGGAGAAGTCTCGCCGCCAGCGCAAGAGGTTCAAGAAGAACCGCTCACTGAACCTGGGGTTCTGGACCTGGCTGCAAAACGATTCTGACTCCACCGATGCCGAGAGCGACTGGCTGTCAGGATCCAAGTGCGAGACCCTCCAGAGTGTCTACTTCTTTGTTGGAGGTGAGTCATAGACTCATAGAATCACCAGGTTGGAAAAGACTTATCGGATCATCGAGTCCAACCATTCCTATCAAACACTAACCCATGTCCCTCAGCACCTCATCCACCCGTCCCTTAAACCCCTCCAGGGAAGGTGAATCAACCCCCTCCCTGGGCAGCTTGTTCCAATGACACTTTCCATGAAACATTTTTTCCTCATTTTCCTCCTGACCCTCCCCTGGTGGAGCTTGAGGCCATTCCCTCTCGTCCTGTCCCCTGGGAGAAGAGCCCAGCTCCCTCCTCTCCACAACCTCCTTTCAGGGAGTTGTAGAGAGCAATGAGGTCTCCCCTCAGCCTCCTCTTCTCCAGTCTGGAGTGGTGGGATCAAGGAATGAGGTGGGATCGAGGAATGAGGTGGGATCAAGGTGGAATAAGGGTTACTGGGGGAAGGAGAGACCTCCTCTTGCTCTGAGACGTCCCTGAGCAAGGGGACACGGTGGGACAGCGCGTAGAAGTCACTGAGGGCTGGTGGCTCTGCCCCTGGGTGATCCTGAGAGCCATTTCCCCTTCTTCCCAGACAAGTACTACCGTGTGAACCTGCGCACCAAGCGTGTGGACCTGGTGCAGCCGCGCTACCCGCGCTCCATCGCCCAGTACTGGCTGAAATGCCCACAGCCCCAGGAGGAGAGCGTCTGAGCAGCGTCCCCCAAGCCACCCGGCCACCCACCCCCAGCTAGGCAGAAATAAACCGTGAGCAGGCTGGAGAGCCCTGTGTGTCCCTCTGTCCGTCCGTCCCGTGGGCTGTGTGGTCTCTGCAGTCCCAGATCCTCGTGGTGTTCTCCTCAGGTGTAGTAACCGTGTATGGGCTGGGCTGGGTTGCCGGTGCTGGTCCATGTCACGGCTGTGGGTGCTCAGATCTGCTGTGCCAGCCAGTCCAGTGCCTCTTCCCACGGGAGGAGAGGGACAGTGCCGGCACCTGCCAGTGGGAACCAGCGAGGTCTGGTCTCCAGTGCCTTGGGGTCAGGTCCACAGCCCCATGCAGAAGCGCTTGGGCTTGGGACAGGGATGCTCAGCTCCAAGGGACCCACCCACGCTCGGCATCCCCCTGCTCACCTTTGGGTTCTGGCAGTCCGGGCCATGGCGGTGCCGAAGGGACAACCCTTCCCTCGGTGCTGGGACAGCGCTCGGGGCCTGGCGGCTCCTGGGGGAGCGGGTGCCGCTGGGATGAGCTCTTGCTTCTGCCCCGGCTCCTGCTTCTGCCCCTGCTTCTGATATAGAATCACAGAATCATAGAACAACCAGGTTGGAAGAGACCCATCGGATCATTGAGTCCAACCATTCCTATCAAACACTAAACCATGTCCCTCAGCACCTCATCTACCCATCCCTTAAACACCTCCAGGGAAGGGGAATCAACCACCTCCCTGGGCAGCCTAGTCCAATGCCCAATGACCCTCTGTGTGAAAAACTTCCTCCTAATCTCTAGCCTAAATCTCCCCTGGTGGAGCTTGAGGCCATTCCCTCTCGTCCTGTCCCCTGTCCCTTGGGAGAAGAGCCCATCTCCCTCCTCTCCACAACCTCCTTTCAGATAGCTGGAGAGAGCAATGAGGTCTCCTCTCAGCCTCCTCTTCTCCAGGAGAAACACCCCCAGCTCTTTCAGCCTCTCCTCACAGGGCCTGTTCTCCAGCCCCTTCACCAGCCTTGTTGCTCTTCTCTGGACTTCCTCCAGAGCCTCAACATCCTTCTTGTGCTGAGGGGCCCACAACTGAACACAGGATTCAAGGAGCGGCCTCACCAGTGCTGAGTCCAGAGGGAGAATCACCTCCCTGGCCCTGCAGGTCACACCATTTCTGATCCAAGCCAGGATGCCTTGTTGCTCTCACGAGGACACATGAGCAAACCCCACCCTGCTGCCCCCCAACCCCGGTAGCCCCGGGGGCTCTGGCTGGTGCCCGGGGTGACCCCACTCTTCGGCTCTCACCGTTTCCCGTGCTGGTGCCCAGGTAGCTGTCGGGAGGCAAGCAGACCCACATCGTCCTGGCGAGGTGGTGGGATGCTGGTGCTTCCCTCAGGGGGCACAGGCTGTGGCGTGGGGGGCCCTGGCAGCGCCTAGGGGGGAGCAGAGCGCTCAGGTTGCTGTGCCACACTGAGCCGCCCTCCCCAAGAGACCCGCGGGGCTGTACCTGGATCATGGGGGCATCGACTGGCACTGGGCAGCACTGGGGGCAGCCAGAGCGTCCGGAGGTGGGGGGCAGCTTCTGCGAGAGGGGAAGACAACCGGAGGGGAGGTTCTGCATCCCCACCCTGCCCTGGGTGCAGCCCCCAGGCCCCTATCCTCACCGGCAAGGTGGGGTTAGGCTGCTGGAGCCTGGCAGGGTGGCCGAGGGGCACGTGGGGGGTGCGGGCGCTGCGGAGAGGGTGCTGGGTGTCACAGGAGCCGCGGGTGACTCTGCGGGACAGGCTGGCTGCGATGTCACCTCCGGGCTCTGGGGACGGCTGGGGCTGCCTGGGGAGCAAGGAGGGAGCAGGGAACCCCGAGTCCCGCTTGGGGTGCTCTGAGAGAGGCTGGGGGACACCAGCCGGGGGCTCCGCCAGCTCCTTGAGCCCACGGGTCCTGCCCGTGCCCACCATACCTCAGCTGCTCATTCTCCACCACGAAGTCCCTGAGGAGGCCGTAGAGGCTGGGCCAGGCTGGGGCTCCCTCTGCCTGGAGCTGCCCTTGGAGAGGGGGGCGATGCCTGCTGCCCCAGCCCGGTTGCACCCCCACGCTCGGGGGGGTCCCCGGGACCTCCGTACTCCTCATGGGCAGCCTGGGCAGGCAGAGCTGCTGGCGCAGGGAGAGGTTTTCCAGCTGCAGGGCTTGGATTTCTTCCTCCAAGCTTTGCAGCAGCTTCTCAGGTGACACCTGGGAGCACAAGCGGGTGACTCGGGGTTGGGGTCCTGGCAGGGGTGGGGCAGAGCATCCTCCCCACAGCCTCTGCCTCGCCTACCCTATTAGCCATGGGCTTGGTGGTGACTCTCCGGGCTCGGCTGGCGTAGTGCAGAGTGCTCAGGGTCTCTGAGAGGCAGCGCGAGGAAGGGGAGACGCAGGCGACCTGAGGAAGAGCCCCAGGTGAGCCGCCAGCCACCCACCGCCCCCTTCCAGCCTTCCTCTCCACCTACCATCAGGGTGATGCCCGAGCCGCCCAGCGAACGCGCCAGCAGCCGCGTCAGCTTGCTGTCCCGGTAGGGGATGTGCGTCCTCTTCCCTCGGGGTTTGGCCAACAGGGAGATGCAGTGTCCTGCCACAGGATCATAGAATCACAGAACAACCAGGTTGGAAGGGACCCATCGGATCATCGAGTCCAACCATTCCTATCAAACACTAAACCATGTCCCTCAGGACCTCGTCCACCCGTCCCTTAAACACCTCCAGGGAAGGGGAATCAACCACCTCCCTGGGCAGCCTAGTCCAATGCCCAATGACCCTTTCTGTGAAAAACATCCTCCTAATCTCCAGCCTAAATCTCCCCTGGTGGAGCTTGAGGCCATTCCCTCTTGTCCTGTCCCCTGTCCCTTGGGAGAAGAGCCCAGCTCCCTCCTCTCCACAACCTCCTTTCAGGTAGTTGTAGAGAGCAATGAGGTCTCCTCTCAGCCTCCTCTTCTCCAGGATAAACCCCCCCCCAGCTCTCTCAGCCGCTCCTCATCTGGCCTGTTCTCCAGCCCCTTCCCCAGCTTCGTTGCTCTTCTCTGGACTCGCTCCAGAGCCTCAACATCCTTCTTGTGCTGAGGGGCCCAGATGACCCAGACTCTGGATGAGCCAGAGTGAGTGCAACAGGGCTCTGATGGGGACCAGCAGCCTCCGTTCCTATGGAAGGGGCTCCCCCGGGTCTCACCCAGCGCCAGGAGGCTGCGGTTGATGTTGTTGGCCTCCACAGAGAGCTCCCCGCTGGAGCCGGTCTCCTTCACCCGCTCGCTGCCAGCCAGGTCGACGAAGCACAGGGTGCCCTGCTTGCCGGGACGGGCGCTGGGCTGGGGGAACCCACACTGGGGGTGATGTCCAGGCTCCCCACTCCGCTTCCATGCAGCCCACAGCAGCATCCCAACCCCTGCGACTGGGATCTGCTCCCTGCCGCTCATCCCAGCTCCATCAGGACATCACGGGGGAGGAGAACGTGACCTCCGCTCCCCACCCTGGCTTTGCACCCCCACAACGAGCCTCAGCCCCCACCCCAAATCCTCCTCCCTAGAGCAGAATGTGTGCTCACAGCGCGGCTGCGGACGTGGATGGTGAGAAGAGCATGACTGCGGCTCGAATGCCTGTTGAGGGCGTGCGCCGAGGTCCTTCGCCTCTGGGATCCTGCCAGGGAGGAGGCTGAGAGCTGCAGGGAGGCACCATCACCCCCGTCCCAGCACAGCACCCGCTGCCCGACACAGGCCTGGCTGGGCCCTGCTGTAGGACATGTACAGATGCCCCAGCCCTGCACCCATGGCTCAGCACCTTGCAGGAGCAGCTCCGTGATGGTTTCCACGCTCTCGAAGTCCACGTTGAGTTGGTTCTCCACGTAGAAGCCGCGGGTTTTGCTCCAGCGCAGGGGCAGGGCACACGGAGGCCCTGGGCTCAGCAGGTCCCGGACCTGTGGGCACAGCAGAGGAAGGCAGCAGGGCAGGTGGGATGTGAGGTGCCAGAAGGATGAGGCTGGGTGGCCCAGCAGGCACTTACCTGCTCGTTGTAGATCTCCAGGTAGGAGGCACTGAGAGCCAGGTCAGAGCCACGACTCCGGCTCTGCTCCAGGAGGCAGGAGAAGGATCTCTGCATCAGCCCCAACAGCCCTGGTGCCACCGGCTGCTTCTCGCTCTGCGGAGGTGCCAGGTGGGCGAGCGATGGCACGGCTTGGGCACCCACCACCCCCAACTGGGAGAGAAGAGCCCATCCCAACCATGGGGACCAGGCACCCGCCTCCTCCCACCAACCCCAACCAGGAGAGAAGAGCCCATCCCAACCATGGGGACCAGGCACCCACCTCCCTCCACTGCACCCAACCAGGAGAGAAGAGCCCATCCCAACCATGGGGACCAGGCACCTGCCTCCTCCCACCAACCCCAACCAGGAGAGAAGAGCCCATCCCAACCATGGGGACCAGGCACCCACCGCCCCCAATCAGGAGAGAAGCGCCCATCCCGCCATGGGGACCAGGCACCCACCTCCTCCCACCACATCCAACCAGGAGAGAAGAGCCCATCCCAGCCATGGGGACCAGGCACCCACCTCCCTCCACTGCACCCAACCAGGAGAGAAGAGCCCGTCCCAACCATGGGGACCAGGCACCCACCGCCACCAACCAGGAGAGAAGAGCCCATCTCAACCATGGGGACCAGGCACCCACCTCCCTCCACTGCACCCAACCAGGAGAGAAGAGCCCATCCCAACCATGGGGACCAGGCACCCACCTCCTCCCACTGCCCCCAACCAGGAGAGAAGAGCCCGTCCCAACCATGGGGACCAGGCACCCACCTCCCTCCACTGCACCCAACCAGGAGAGAAGAGCCCGTCCCAACCATGGGGACCAGGCACCCACCTCCTCCCACCAACCCCAACCAGGAGAGAAGAGCCCATCCCAACCATGGCGACCAGGCACCCACCTCCTCCTCCCACTGCCCCCAACCGGGAGAGAAGAGCCCATCCCACCATGGGAACCAGGCACCCACCTCCTCCCACCACATTCAACCAGGAGAGAAGAGCCCATCCCAGCCATGGGGACCAGGCACCCACTGCCCCCAACCGGGAGAGAAGAGCCCATCCCAACCATGGGGACCAGGTACCCACCGCCCCCAACCAGGAGAGAAGAGCCCATCCCAACCATGGGGACCAGGTCAGGAGCAGGGGGGGATGGCATCGTACCTGGGTGGGGGGTCCCATCAGGGTGTACGTTTTCCCCGAACCCGTCTGCCCAAAGGCAAAGATGGTGCAGGAGAAGCTGGGGAAGATGCTGAGCCTCAGGCACGGCCCCAGGCGGTGGCACAGGGATGCCACCTCCCGGCATGGCTCTGGCACAGGGATGCCACCTCCCGGCACGGCTCCGGCACCGCAGACCCACTGGCGAGCGCGGGGCTGGGGTCTCGCCAGGACTCACCCTTCTATCGCCAGCTCCACCAGCTGCCTCATCCCACTGCCCTCGAACACGGCCTCCTGCGAGCTGCCCGCGTCAAACACGGTGCTGAATCCGAAGGTGGCATCGTGCCTGGCTGCGCTCACCTGGCCACGGGGACAGCGGTGGCTCGGGGTGGGGGTGCCATGAATTGGCTGCCCAGGGAGGTGGTTGAGTCACCTTCCCTGGAGGTGTTTAAGGGACGGGTGGATGAGGTCTTGAGGGACTTGGTTTAGTGTTTGATAGGAATGGTTGGACTAGAAGATCCGATGGGTCCCTTCCAACCTGGTTGTTCTATGATTCTATGACCCCACTGGGACCCCAGGGAGGAGGTTGGCGCTTACATGGACGGTGCCATCGCCCAGGCTGTGCACAACCGGCCGGTCCCCTCGACGCGTCTCCGTGCAGGTCAGTGGCCGAACCCTGGTGGCAGGGGGGACACAGGGGGGAGTTGCTGCATGAGCGATGAAGCTGGGGAAGGGGCTGGAGAACGAGACTTAAGAGGAGCGACCGAGAGAGCTGGGGGTGTTTATCCTAGAGAAGAGGAGGCTGAGAGGAGACCTCATTACTCTCTACAACTATCTGAGAGGAGGTTGTGTAGAGGAGGGAGCTGGGCTCTTCTCCCAAGGGACAGGGGACAGGACAAGAGGGAATGACCTCAAGCTCCACCAGGGGAGATTTAGGCTGGAGATTAGGAGGAAGTTTTTCATGGAAAGGGTCATTGGGCATTGGACTAGGCTGCCCAGGGAGGTGGTTGATTCCCCTTCCCTGGAGGTGTTTAAGGGACAGGTAGATGAGTTCCTGAAGGACATGGGTTAGTGTTTGACGGGAACGGTTGGACTCAATGATCCGATGGGTCTCTTCCAACCTGGTGATTCTATGATTCTATGACCCCTGAGCAGGAGTGATGCTGGATCCCAGCACGTCCCCAAACCCTTCACCCTCCCCTTACCTCAGCACCACTCTCAGCCGCGTCTCTCTGCCCTCCTGCTCCTCACCAAGGCTCCTGTGGGGCACAGAGGGTGGTGGGGAGGTGAGTGCCCCAGGAGCGCCCAGGAAACACCTTCCCACACTCTTTTTTATCAACGCCAGCACCGCCCAAGCACACCGATGGCGGCAACGGGAGAGGTTCCTGACCCGACAGCACACGCAGCCATGCGAGACAGCTCAGCCAGGGGTCCCCTCCAGAATTTCAGGGCTGTGGATGAGGTCCTGCCCCTCGCCCCCCAGCTTTTTGGGGGTGCCAGCCAGCCACCCACCCGCTGCCTAGGCCAGTGGCCTCCAGCCCCACCGACTCACGGTCTCTGCCGGCCCCGTGGCTGTGGTCTGGGTCTTGTGCTGGGTTGGGGTTCCCATTCCCGCTCCCCCTCCGGTTCCATTCGCCCCCCCAGCTCCCCTCGCTGGGGGTGCCTGAGGCGTGTGGGCGATCCCGGTCGGAGCCACCACCAGCCAGCCCGGGCTGCCCCACACAACAGGCACCGCGGCTCCGGTTAAACATTGACCCGTGCCAGCCCCGTGGGAGAGCGGCCGAGGCATGCGGGGGGCCCGGCAGGGGCACCTCAGCCTTGGCGCGGGGGACATGGAGACCTTGAGCTCGCTCTGAGCCCCAGGGGCCTCGTGGGCTCTACTGGACCCCAAGAGCAATGGGGGGAAATGGACGGGGACACCAGTACAGATGTGGTGGGGCTGCTAGTGGATGGGGATACCAGTATAGGCAATGGTGAGGTTACTGGTGGGTGGGGATACTGGTATGGGTATGGTGGGGATACTGGTGGACGGGGATAGTAGTAGATGGGGACACCAGTGCAGGCATGGTGGGGTTACTGGTGGGTAGAGACACCAGTACGGGCAGTTAGGGAGGTTACTGGTGGGTGGGGACACTGGTATGGGCACGGCGGGGCTACCGGTGGACGGGGATAGTGGTAGATGGGGACACCAGTACAGGCATGGTGGGATTACTGGTGAATGGGGACACCAGTACAGGCAGGTGGGGAGGTTACTAATGGGTAGGGACACCAGTACAGGCAGCTGGGGAGGTTACTGGTGGGTAGGGACACCAGTATGGGCAGCTGGGGAGGTTACTAGTGGGTAGGGACACCAGTACAGGCAGCTGGGGAGGTTACTGGTGGGTGGGGACACCAGTATGGGCAGCTAGGGAGGTTACTGGTGGGTAGAAACACCAGTACGGGCAGCTGGGGAGGTTACTGGTGGGTAGGGACACCAGTATGGGCAGCTAGGGAGGTTACTGGTGGGTGAGGACACTGGTGGATGGGGACACTGGTACAGGCATGGTGGGGTTACTGGTGAGTAGGGACACCAGTATGAGCAGCTGGGGAGGTTACTGGTGGATGGGGACACGAGTATGTGCAGCTAAAGAGGTTACTGGTGGATGGGGGACACTGGTACAGGGATGGTGTGGTCACTGCTGGACAGACACTGGTACAGGGATGCTGGAGTCACTGGTGGGTGGGGACACCAGTACGGGGATGGTGGGGTTTACTGGTCCCTGGAGGTGCTGGGGTGTTGTGCCCTCTCTCAGGATGATACTATCAGGGCTACAGAGCAGGGAACAGCCCAGGAGCCACCGGGAATGGCTGGGGGGGGGGTCAGCACCGCCTGCTCAGGGCGTTCCCAGCCCATTGGGGGGGTCGGGGGAGATAAAAGCCAGAGCTGCATCCAGCGCCAGGGCAGCTGAACAGGATGAGTGCAGCCCCTGGCACCTCTCGTGCCCCTCAGCCGCTGCTGCTGCGCTTCTCCGACGGGGCAGGGGGGTCGGGGGGCTGTGCCCCTTGTCCCTGTCCCTGCCCGGGGGTCCCACGGAAGCGGCGTCGAACCACCTTCAGCCGGGGGCAGCTGTCGGAGCTGGAACGGGCGTTCGCCGCCGTCCCCTACCCGGACATCGCCACCCGCGAGCGCCTGGCCGAGCTCACCCAGCTGCCCGAGGCCAAGATCCAGGTGAGCGTGGACCCCTCAACCCGTGCCCCGAACCCCTTTCTCCGCAGGGCCGCCCCGTCGGGGTCTCACCGTCCCGTTCCCCTCTCTGTGCCTGGTTCAGGTCTGGTTCCAGAATCGCCGCGCCCGCAGGATCCGCAGCACCAAACCGGAGCCACCGCCGCTACCGCCACCGGCAGCGCCCGGGGAGCGGGGTCCTCCCGCAGCACCCCCCGACAGCGCCATCCCCACCCCGACTCCCACCTTGCCGGCGTCGGGAGCCCCCAGCCCCACTCGCGCCATCCCCACCTCGCTGGGCTCCATCTCCGACCTCATCTACAGCGCGGCCATCGCCAACCTGGGCGAGCCCTAGCGGGGACCACCCGGGACCCCCCTCCCTGCACCGAGACCCCCCAGCAGCTTATCTCCGTGATTTCATTAGGGTGTGGAATTACCGAAGGTCCCGAGGATGTCATCCAATATCCCGACCGATGGGGATCCCCAGCTCCCCGTCAGCCCCCTAATGCCGACTAATCTTTTGGACAAAATACCTTAATCTGAGGCCGTATCCAGGGATGATTGCGGCGCGGCCGCCCCTAATCCGCAGGCACGTTCGCAGGTGCCGGCAGATTTCCCCGGATCGGATATTAAAGCGTGTTCGCCGAGGGGCTTAGCTGCCATCAGAGCATTAATCACCGTGTCCCGGTCTGGCAGGATGCCCACCCGGCAGGTGTCTGGAGCCGAGGGGGTACCAGGCTGGCTCTGCTCTCGCCCCTGCGGCTCCCAGGAAGCTCTGTGTGAGGTGCTTCCCATGTGGAAAAGGTAGAGACACCCTCCCTTTGCTGTCCTGTCTGCCTGGACCCCGTGGCACGGGTTGGCTCCTTCCCGAGGCACCAAGAGCCAAGATTGTGCTCCTTCCCGAGGCACTGAGAGCCACAGGGGACACGGAGCTGCTGGGAGCAGAGCCGAGCCGGGCGCCAGCCCCGAAACGGCTGTGCCAGACGCCACCGTCCTCCTGAACCCGAGGAGAAAAGGGCTGGTGAGCTGGGAGCTGAGAGTGAGGGCAAAGGGAGGTTCCAGCAGCAGCAGGATGCACAGAGAGAGGAAAAAAAATCCCAGCTCTTCAGTGTCTTTTAGATGTCAGGCTGATCATTTCAGATCAAAGCACTTCTCAGCGTGTGCGTTTCCCTGCATGTGGGTTCTCTGCTGCAGTATCAGAGACGTTAAAGGCTCTTGCACAGCAAAACATCTCCTGTCAGGCAGCAAGAGGGCTGGAAAGACAGATGGTTTATTTCCAGACTAAAAGGACAAAAACTTCCCAGGAGAATGGAAATGGCAGGAGCTAACACCTCTCTCTGTGCTGGGAAGGTGAGGCCACAGCCGTTCCCCCTTCTGTGCGGCAGCTGCAGGATTTTAGTCCATGTCCATTGCAGGAGTGGGAAGCACAGGATGAGGCCTGAGGAATATAGAAGTCTTCCCGGTAGCAGGTACAGACGGGAGCAGATAAACCTGCCCCAAATTAACGACTCCCAGGGAGGGGAGAAGCCTCCAGTGCACTCAGTTCAGTTCACAGGGACGCGTGTGGTCACAATTTGCCAAGGTCCCCTTCGAGCGTCCGCACCAACACATACAGCTCGGCCAAGCCCACCACCGAGGCCACGATCACGGCTGACAGGACACGCTGGGGACACAAAAAGAGAGATCGGTGAGCGCGAGCGTGTGCCCTGAGCTGCTGCTCGGGCCTGGTTGCCACAGGGCAAGGGGGCTGCGAGGCCACAAGGTCGCGAGGCCACAAGGTCACTCACCGCTGCCGTCTCGGCGAAGATGTACTGGCTGCCCAGGTAGGTGCAGGCGAAGGCGGCCACCACGGTGACAATGAAGTTGAATACAGTGATGACGATGGCTTTAACTGAGCGAACTAGAGAGAAAGGAGAGAGACAATTGTGGGTTTAGGTTAAGGCTTGGAGAATAGGGCTGGGAACAAGCTGCGATCCCGCTAACAGAACCTGCCTGTGGCTGCCTCAGACAGGTTACTTGAGGATCCACACGCTTTGCACCTCCAGAGATGTCTGTGAGAGCAACCAACAGGCGGTTTTTACAGGCAGCCACTCACCTTGCCTCCCAAATTCGGTCAACGGCCCGTTCGTGCCCTAAAAGGGATTAAAACAACTTGTTATTGGCTGTATTTTAATGTTAATGCGTAATAAAATTCATGCTAACACCCTGGCCTGTCCCTAGGACTGAGGATTCTGGCAGCAGCAGTTCCACAGCACTTGGGTCTTTCTGTTTTTTCCCTTGGGGTTTGATTCAAGGACATTGAGGATGGATCATTTCTGATCAAAGCACTTCTCCGTGTGTCTGTTTTCTTGTATGTGGGTTCTCTGCTGCAGTATCAGAGACGCTAAAGGCTCTTGCCTGGTCACTTGTTCTCATGCAGTGAGAACAAAAATGCTCTGCAGGCTCTGTGGAATCAGGTGGCTACACAATTCCAAACAGCAGGTACTGGGGGGAGGCACACGGATACCACGAAATAATCATAGAATCATAGAACAACCAGGTTGGAAGAGACTCATAGGATCATCAAGTTCAACCATTCCTATCAAACACCAAACCATGTCCCTCAGGACCTCACCTACCCGTCTCTTAAACACCCCCAGGGAAGGGGAATCAACCACCTCCCTGGGCAGCCTAGTCCAATGCCCAATGACCCTTTCTGGGAAAAACTTCCTCCTAATCTCTAGCCTAAATCTCCCCTGGTGGAGCTTGAGGCCATTCCCTCTTGTCCTGTCCCCTGTCCCGTGGGAGAAGAGTCCAGCTCCCTCCTCTCCACAACCTCCTTTCAGGTAGTTGGAGAGAGTAATGAGGTCTCCTCTCAGCCTTCTCTTCTCCAGGATAAACACCCCTAGCTCTCTCAGCTGTTCCTCTTGTTCTCCAGCCCCTTCACCAGCTTCGTGGCTCTTCTCTGGACTCGCTCCAGAGCCTCAACATCCTTCTTGTGCTGAGGGGCCCACAACTCAACACAGGATTCAAGGAGCAGCCTCACCAGTGCTGAGTACAGAGGGAGAATCACCTCCCTGGCCCTGCTGGTCACACCATTTCTGATCCAAGCCAAGATGCCATTGACCTTCTTGGCCACCTGGGCACACTGCTGCCTCATGGTCAGTCACTGTCGACCAACACCCCCAGGTCCCTCTCCTCCTGGCAGTTTTCCAGCCAGACTTCTCCCAGTCTGTAGCTCTGCATAGGGAAGATGCTCCAGCCCTTCGAGCGCTAACCTGCCCGGTGACGTTGCGGGTCATGCGCCGGTACTCCTCGTTGGCCAATTTGGCCTTTATCCGCTCCAGCCGCGCCACCAGCTCAGGGTTCTGCGGGGGGGGAGGGGGGAAAAGGCAGAGCCACGGTGAGCACCGGAGGGAGCTGCCCTTCCCCCCTCCCCCACGCCCGGCCCTCACCTACCCGCGGCGGCACCGGCACCTCGGGCAGGTGGATCTCGCTGCCTTCCAGGAGCTGGTGCAGGTAGAGCGGGGACCCTGCGGGGGCGGCACAGGGCGGTTACCGGCGGCCGGGCCGGGCAGGGTGCGGTGGGGCGGGGGGGGGGCGGCGTTACCTGCCTCCCGCAGCGCGGCGTGCAGCCCCCGCAGCAGCCTGAACGGCACCAGGGCGCCGTCGGACGCCAGTGCGGCCTCCAGCTCGGCTCGCAGCCCCGCGGGCAGCCCAGCCAGCTCGTCGCCCTCCACCGCCCGCCGGAGCCGCCACCCGGCCCGCACCGCCGACGCCATCTTGGCACGGACGCCACAAAGCGCGGCGGCGGCGGGCTAGAGCGGCGCCGCCCGCGCGGGAGAGCGCCGCCTGGAGGGGGGGGTGTGCGCGATGCATTGTGGGCTGGCGGCGGGGTGACGGCTGGGTGACACGGAGAACCATAGAGTTCGGCCGCGGGCTTAGAGCGGCGCCGTCTGTGTTGCCGGGAAGGGGTGGGGGAGTGGCGCGGTGCATTGTGGGCCGGCGGCGGGGTGATGTCGGCCGTCGCTGCGCGGCGGTACGTGGCGGCGGCGCTGAGCCGCTGCCGGGCTCGTGGGTCGCCGCTCTGGGAACCGGCCCCGGCACCAGCCCGCGGGCTGCGGCCCCTGGGAGCGGGGACAGCTGCCGCCGCCGCCGCCCTCCCGCTGCTGCTGCCGCCCCGGAGGCACCTCTCGTCCCGGTGAGGGCCGGGGGGGCCCAGGCCTCGGGGAGGGCCTGGAGGGGGGGAGGAAGGAGCCTGGAGGGGTTGTTGAGAGGAAAGAAGGCGTCTTGAGGGGTTGTTGTGGGGAGAAAGTAGGGGCCGATGTTGGAGGGGAAGGCATAGACCCTTGGAGGTGATAGGGAGAAAGGAGGAGTCGTTGGTTGAGGGGGAAGGCAAGAGGCCGGGGAGGGTGTTTTTGAGGGGAGGGGGAAGGCGAGGGGCTGGGGAGGGTGTCTTTGAGGTGTGGGGGGAAGGCAAGGGCCCTGGAGCGGTTGTTGGGGTGAGGGCAGGGGCCATGGAGGAGTTATTTCTGGGAAGACAAGGGGCTGGGGAGGGTGGTTTTGAGGGGAGGGGGAAGGAGAGGGGCAGGGGAGGGTGGTTTTGAGTGGAGGAAGAAGGCAAGGGGCTGGGGAGGGTGTCTTTGAAGGGACGGGGAAGGCAAGGAACTGGGGAGGGTGACTTTGAGGTGAGGGAGAAGGCGAGGGGCAGGGGAGGGTGTCTTTGAGGTGAGGGAGAAGGTGAGGGGCAGGGGAGGGTGTTTTTGAGGGGAGAGAGAAAGCTAGGAGCTGGGGGGGGTGTCTTTGAGGGGGAAGGCAAGGGGCTAGGGAGGGTGTTTTTGAGGGGAGGGGGAAGGCAAGGAGCTGGGGAGGGTGTCTTTGAGGGGAGCAAGAAGGCAAGGGCCCTGGAGCGGTTGTTGGGGTGAGGGCAGGGGCCATGGAGGGGTTATTTCTGGGAAGGCAAGGGGCTGGGGAGGGTGTCTTTGAGGTGAGGGAGAAGGAGAGGGCCTGGGGAGGGTGTTTTTGAGGGGAGGGGGAAGGAGAGGGGCTGGGGAGGGTGGTTTTGAGGGGAGGGAGAAAGCGAGGAGCTGGGGAGGGTGTTTTTGAGGGGAGGGAGAAGGCAAGGGCCCTGGAGCGGTTGTTGGGGTGAGGGCAAGGGCCACGGAGGGTTTATTTCTTGGGGAAAGCAAAGGTTGTTGACCCTGGAGGAGCTGTTGGGGAAGGCAGCTGGGTGGAGTGTGCTGTGAGAGCATGTTGGGAAGCAGAGTGAGGGGTTGGGAGGCTGTTAGGTCACTGAGGGGAGAGTGGGAAGGATTGGGGTGGCAGGGATATGGGAGAGGGGTGGTTGAGCCAATGGAGGGACTGGGCGGAGGGGGTGGCCAGGGAAATTGGGAAAGGGTAGACTGGCAAAGCAGGAATTGCAGGTGACTGGGCAGCTGAGTGCATAGTGAGGCTCTCTGAGGGATACGTAGTTCCTGAGCAAGGTGCAGGGTGTGGGGAGCTGTGCCTGGCCAGCGCCCGGAGCTTGGTGCTGTGAGCTGCCTGGTCTGGGATCACCCACTGACCAACCTCTCTGCTCCTAGGAACCGTCCCGAGGGCAAAGTGTTGGAGACCGTGGGGGTGTTTGAGGCACCAAAGCAGCACGGCAAGTATGAGACTGGTCAGGTAAGTGATTCCAGGGTGTAGAGCTGGCCCTGCAGGCTTGTGCCACGAATCAGAGAACCATAGAACAACCAGGTTGGAAGAGACCCATCGGATCATTGAGTCCAACCATTCCTATCAAACACTAAACCATGTCCCTCAGCACCTCATCCATCAGTCCCTAAAACCCCTTCAGAGAAGGTGACTCAACCTCCTCCCTGGGCAGCCTATTCCAATGCCCAATGACCATTTCCATGAAAAACCTCCTCCTAATCTCCAGCCTAAATCTCCCCTGGTGGAGCTTGAGGCCATTCCCTCTCGTCCTGTCCCTTGGGAGAAGAGCCCAGCTCCCTCCTCTCCACAACCTCCTTTCAGGTAGTTGCAGAGAGCAATGAGGTCTCTCCTCAGCCTCCTCTTCTCCAGGCTGAACACCCCCAGCTCTCTCAGCCGTTCCCCGTAAGGCCTGTAAGCTCAGGTAGCTGAGGAATTTACCTGGGAGGAGGTGGCTGTGTTGTAGCAGAAGGCCAGAAGTTTCACAGTTCAGTACTCGGTGTCTCTGCTGTGTCTGCAGTTTCCCAGTCATCTGACAGTAGCAGGGTGATAAGAATCTGCAGATGACACGACTGTTCCTACGATGGCATTTGCTCTGTCGGCCTTACTGAAGGGTTTTCTCTCTGTAGGAGCGGAAGAGAGTCACTTAATTTGAGAAATAACAACTAAATTTGTCATTTCGGTGCCAAGGACTCACAGAACTGTTTCTGTGTTCCGGAGCAGTCTCTCGCAGTCTGGTCTCCTTCGCTTTTATGGAGTAGAGATGATGCAAATTTCTTCCCTCATCCCAGACTGTTTATTTCCCTTCTTTGTTTGGGCTCACACAGTGGTGATTCTCCCTACAGTCCCATCTCATGTATTCATAGAATCACCAGGTTGGAAGAGACCCATCGGATCATCGAGTCTGACCATTCCTATCAAAATTCATACTCCTTGCAAGTGCTTTTACTTTTACCTCATGGATGCTTTTTGAATACTGTCAGAAAAGGGCTTTTGACTTTGTGTTTCCTCTTGTAGCTGGGGTGATTAAAGCCTGCTGCTTCTTCAAATGCAATTATTTCTTCCTTTCAGCTATTTCTTCACAGTGTTTTTGGCTATCGAGGAATAGTCCTGTTCCCGTGGCAAGCCAGGCTTTACGATCGAGACGTGGCTTCTCCTGTCACAGAGAAGTAAGGATTTATTCTGGTTTAGGTGGTGTTGTGCTGTTATATTTACATTTTGTAGCGGATTTCCCGGCTGGAGTAAATAAGATTTTAAGGAGGACGATGGTGTGGGTCTGTTTTGCATAAATGTAAGAATGGGAGAGATGCTTAAAGAAGAGAGATTGCATGAGGATTGATTTTCATAGAATCATCGAACAACCAGGTCGGAAGGGACCCATCGGATCATCGAGTCCAACCATTCCTATCATACACTAAACCATGTCCCTTTTGTGTTAATTAAAGACAGGATGAAGGATGAGAGAGTGGGAATGTGAAAGAAATGGAAAAGAACCCTAAATAACAAGCCGTGCTCTTAGAATTCTTTGTTCTAAGGAAACCCTTGTGTCTGCTCGCCCGTTGTACTGGGGGTGGCTGACATAACCTTAATTTGGATGCAAATGCATGATGACAGGCTGTGAAATTTATTTTTTTTCTTAAAGAACCATTGTTTATGAACACGCCTGGTGCTGGTAATAACTTTGTTGCCGTCCTGTGCTTGAGCTCCGTGCTCTGCTTCTCTCTCCAGGAGCGAGAACGCCACAGGCCACGGTTCCAAAGAGGTGAAGGGCAAAACCCACACTTACTACCAGGTGCTAATAGATGCTCGGGATTGTCCACATATAGTAAGTAACCAATCATCCTGGGATTGAAACTCAAATGTTCTCTTGTTTGAATGCTCTAGGTTGACAGGCACTGAAAGAAATGGCTTTCGTGAGCTTGATTGATAAGAATTTTAGGACGAATTTGTTCTTCGAGTCATTTTTTTCCCTGAGAAAGATAATCTGGAATGTCATATGATTATTTTTTGGATGATGTTTCCCCTTTCCAACCTGCCTTTATTATCCTATTTGCCTTCCTGTTCTGTTGCATAGTGGTCAGTGCGACCGTGGGTTGCAGCACTTCTTGCTTCCTCGAGTGGAGAATTAATCTAGAAGAGTTAAAAGGAGAGTTTTGATTAAATGAAATAAATGTTGCAGCCTTAGAAACCACAATAGTGACCTGAAATGTGGCTGGAAACTGGCCCCCAACCATGCAGAAAGACACAGATTTGCCTTTTTTCTCAGTCCCAGAGATCCCAGACGGAAGCGGTGACGTTCCTGGCAAATCATGATGACAGCAGAGCCCTCTATGCTATCCCAGGTGAGTGAAACACCTCTGGCCTCTGCGGAGGGGAGGGAGGCCATGAGGTGGGGTGGGAAGCATTGCCAGCAGTCGGCGTCTGCTGGTGGCACAGCAGGACCTGCAGGACACTCCCACAATGGATCAGTCTGTGGTTTAGGGCCCTGCAAGCAACAAAGGAAGGATTGGAGTATGTGCATTACATCAGGGAAATCATCCTAGGGAGAGATCTCCCAAGAGAATGCTGCCAATCATAGAATCACCAGGTTGGAAGAGACCCATCGGATCATCGAGTCCAACCATTCCTATCAAACACTAAACCATGTCCCTCAGGACCTCGTCCACCTGTCCCCTAAACCCCTCCAGGGAAGGTGAATCAACCCCCTCCCTGGGCAGCCTATTCCAATGCCCAATGACTCTTTCCGTGAAAAACTTCCTCCTAATCTCTAGCCTAATCTCCCCTGGTGGAGCTTGAGGCCATTCCCTCTCGTCCTGTCCCCTGTCCCTTGGGAGAAGAGCCCAACTCCCTCCTCTCCACAACCTCCTTTCAGGTAGTTGTAGAGAGTAATGAGCTCTCTTCTCAGCCTCCTCTTCTCTAGGCTAAACACCCCCAGCTCTCTCAGCCGTTCCTTATAAGGTCTGTTCTTCAGACCCCTCACCAACCTCATTGCCAAGGGTTATTGCCAGCCTGTTCCCTCCATTCTTCCTTGCAATTTTGGTATTGGCTTTGGCTGCTGCTGCCAAAATCTTTTCCTTAATTCCTCCCTACTGCGACCCATTTCTCTGCCAGGAGGCTTCTGAGCTGCTCTTTGCTGGGAAAATTCAATGGCTTTTGGGGGTTTCTCTTTCAGGTTTAGACTACGTAAGCCATGAAGATATCCTTCCCTACAGCTCCACGGATCAAGTGCCCATCCAGCATGAGCTCTTTGAGAGGTTTCTCATGTATGACCAAACGAAAGGTAATTTCTGGCTTCAGAGGCCAACTCTTTTGGTCAAGCTGTGTGAGGTGCTCAGTAGTGAACACGCAGATCCCGTTATCTTGGATGTGGTGTAAAACTCGTGGTCTGATTTGAGTTCTGTTATAATAAAGCCTCCTTTAATTTTTGTAATGATGTGGAAGGAGTTGCTTTGAGGAGAGAACACTCCGGGTACAGTTTGCTTCTTCTCGTAAACTCTCCTGTTTCCCTTCCCACAGTTCCACCTTTTGTAGCACGGGATACGCTGTGTGCATGGCAGGAGAAGAACCATCCCTGGCTGGAACTCTCCGATGTGCACCGAGAAACCACAGAGAACATACGTGTCACAGTCATCCCCTTCTACATGGGCATGAGGGTGAGTCTGTGCTCCATGTCACTCTGTTAGTTCTGTCATCTCTTTAACTTGCTTCCTAAGACCAGTTTGCTGACTGGAGGTACCTCCTGCTTACTGGAGAAGTGACTTTTTAATCACAGTTACGATTTGATTGTCGTGTTCAGCAGAGGTAGAAATGTGGAACTCTTTTGTCAAGCGTTTTTGGAGAACAGCTCCTGCGTCTTAGCTTCCTTCTGTTTATTTGTGGGATGGGAGGTGCACTGCACTGTTCTGTGGGAGGGTTTGAGCAGGATAGAGAAGGAAAAGTTTTAGGAAGGCTTGTGAAATGCTCCTTCAGGGACACCTCCCACTGGCTCAGGGGCTCCAAGCCCCATCCAAGCTGCCCTTGAACCCCTCCAGGGATGGGGCAGCCACGGCTTCTCTAGGCAACCTGGGCCATGGCCTCACCGGTCTCTTCCCAGTGTGAGAACTTCATGTGGACCATGCACAATAACAGATTTTGGAGTAGGAGGGCTGGGAATTACTGCAGCAGTTTGATTTCCAAGTCCAGCTGAGCCCAGCTGCTGGGGAGCCTGTGCTGTGGCAGAGGAACATTTCGTAGTGGAATTGGAGCATCTGCAGAACCCAATTGATCTTTGTCCCAATGTCAGTGAAACAGGTGTCTGAAGGCAAGGGAACGGGTGTTTCTAAATCAGTAGAAAGTGCGTAATTAACATGGAGATCAATCCTGTGCAGTCATGAGATCCTTGCAAATCTCCTGCCCCATGATTCTGTGTCCAGAGCAAAGGCAGTGCCAAGTGGTAGCTGAGGGCCTGCTTTGCAGAGCAGCTGTCTTTGTGCTCACGTGAGCTGGCAGTGTCAGCCTGGTGCGGAGTGAGAGCCCCTATGCTTGCACGGCGCTGACAGCTGAAGAGGTTTTGGCGCCGAGCGTTGAAGGGCAGCTGCTAAAGTCTTTTGTTTCTCTTGACAGGAAGCCCAGAATTCCCATGTCTACTGGGTAAGTGCCTTTTGTTTCACAAAGCAGCAAAAAAAAAAAAAAGAAACCTCATTACTCTCTACAACTACCTGAAGGGAGGTTGTGGAGAGGAGGGAGCTGGGCTCTTCTCCCAAGGGACAGGACAAGAGGAAATGGCCTCAGGCTCCACTAGGGGAGATTTAGGCTGGAGATTAGGAGGAAGTTCTTCATACAGAGGGTCATTGGGCATTGGAATAGGCTGCCCAGGGAGGTGGTTGAATCCCCTCCCCTGGAGGTGGTTAAGGGACGGGTGGATGAGGTCTTGAGGGACTTGGTTTAGTGTTTGATGGGAATGGTTGGACTAGAAGATCCGATGGGTCCCTTCCAACCTGGTTGTTCTATGATTCTGTGATTCTATGAAAAGGGAAGGAGTTTATTTGCTGTGTGATGGAGGGAGAGTAGCTCTTGCCTGGAAACTGTTCCCCAGTATTGGCTCTGGGTTGGTGACCATTTGCAGCCAATACCAGTCCTTGTAACAACCCTTTCTTCTGTCCAGTGGCGCTACTGTATTCGCTTGGAGAACCTTGACAGCGAAGTGGTACAACTCCGGGAACGGCACTGGAGGATATTTAGCTTGTCTGGCACCTTGGAAACGGTCCGGGGCCGCGGCGTTGTAGGAAGGGTAGGTATTTTGATGGGAATGGTTGGACTCAATGATCTGATGGGTCCCTTCCAACCTGGTTGTTCTATGATTCTATGATCTGTAGGGAGGGTTGGTATCGTGCAGCTTCTTTTGGGAATTACAGCCCTGTAGAGTTCTCTTGCTTGGGTTAATCTGCCAGCAAATTGCTCAGTGAGCAGCAGAAATTGATGGACTAGGAAGCTGGCACCGAAAAAAAAAAAAAAAATCACGTGAGCTTTTAATCTGTTGTTTGTATGCATGAACTGAAGCTTCACAGTGAGCAGCACAGCATGGGCCTAAGTAATTGCTAATGGGAAAAGTGAAAGAGTACGGATTCCAGCACTGCTGGTTGTTTGCCATGTCATTTGTAGGGATGCCTGGGTGTGGATCTCTCTGTTTTCCTTCTTGCTGTGTGAATTTCCTCTTGATGCCCATCTGTGGAGAAACGTTAAGATCCTTTGCTGATGCAGAGTGGTCTTTTCTTGTGTTCTCAGGAGCCAGTTTTATCCAAAGAGCAGCCGGCGTTTCAGTACAGCAGTCACGTCTCCCTGCAGGCATCCAGTGGTCACATGTGGTAAGCAGCAGTCGTTACCGCGGCTCTCGTTTAGATTTAGGACCCCACAGCGCTGAGCTGGGAGGCGGTTTGCAGTCTGGAGTGGTTCTTGTTTAGATTTAGGACCCCACGGTGCTGAGCTGGGAGGCGGTTTGCAGTCTGGAGCTGGCTGGAAGTTGGACTGGACATATTTGACAGTTAACATTTCTATGAGCTTCTCTATAGCAGCATCCCAGTTAGGTGAGAAGATCTGTTCTTTGCACCAAGAGAGGTTCTAGGTTAATTTATCCTCTCCCTGTGCTCCTGGCTGGACTTGGAAAGACACAAAGCAGTTTTCTATCATCTGCTGCAGTACTAGTTTTGGGGTTTTTTTCCCCTTTCAGTCCTCATTGTTCCTGTTGGTGTTATTCCAGGCAGAGGGGATGTGTGTGCTGGTATCTCCTCTCTCTGGAGAGGACTGGGCTTTTATCCTGGGCCTCAGTGAAGCTGTGTGGTTCTGTGTCCACAAGGAACTGTGGTGGTTCTGTGTCCACAAGGAACTGTGGTGGTTCTGTGTCCACAAGGAACTGTGGTGGTTCTGTGTCCACAAGGAACTGTGTGGTTATTCCCAGTTTACACCAGATGAACACCAGTTAGACTGAAGGCTTTAAGTTCCCCCCTTCAAGTGCAGGCAGGAACGTGCTTGGCTGAGTTGTTCTTTCCCTGTGCTGTGGGGTTAAAGCTGTTTCCCTTTGTTTGCAATTAGCTAGCACATACAGCATCACCTCTGCAGGCAAGAAATACGCAGCCAGCTCTTGCCCTCTGCGTGACAGGGCTTTCTGCCTTGCATTTTTTAAGTAAATCTCTGAGTAAAAGCTGCCTCGGAATTGCCTTTGAGCTTGGAAAAGCAAGAGAGCAGTTCTTTGCCTACGGGATACATCCTTTGGCACGTGAAGCATTTTGAATTGCCTGAGTGCATGTCCTGTGGAGTAAATCCAGCTTGTTTAGTAGCTTTTCCTCCCTCTCTGCATGCATCCTGAAGAAAAGGAGGCAAAGGTTCTGCAGCTCAGAAGCTGCTCAGCTTGAATTCTGGTGTTTGAGTGTGTCCTCTCCATCACAAGAACCTGTTTATCTTCGCAATCGTCTTGCCCACGTTGTGCTCTGCAGTTCAGTCGTCTAGCTCAGAGCAGTAAACAATCCCTTGTTTGTGCAAGGACAGGCAGACGCAGTTCTGAAATGCAAAGCAGAAGCTGGTCCCAGTTACGCCTGCGACGGGATTTCGTATTGTCGCAGACTTTTCACCCAGTGGAGCTTCTGCCAAGGAATACGAAATCTGAATTTACACGTAATCGGTTCGTAAAAATATCTCAGCCACTTCTGCTGCGTGTGGAGTGGGAGTTAGGTAAACGCCGCTGCTGCTGCGTGGAGTGCTCTTACCTCCTGGAGGCTCCAGTCAGGAGGACATCTGTATTCAGGAAACGCGTGTGAGAGATGTGATGCAAACCACCCAGGAGTCTTCCAACACATGAGTCATCCTGGCAGGCAGATGTCCTTGCTGCTAGACCAGCATTGCAAACACAGCCCTGGAGTCCCCGTGCGGGATACGGAAGAGCTCACGTCTTCTCGCTGACGATTCCTACCTGTGTTTGTTCCTGGCCTCGATTGTGATCTCTGCTGTTATTTTGCAGGGGTACTTTCCGATTTGAGAGGCCTGACGGCTCCCACTTTGACGTCCGAATCCCACCCTTCTCTCTGGAAAGCAACAAAGATGAGAAGACACCCCCCTCAGGCCTTCACTGGTAGACGGAGCAGACGGATTGCCGGGACCCGCAGAGACCCGTGTGTGTGGTAGACCTTCGCCTCCCCATTACGCTGCAGCCGAGAACAAGGAGCTTTTAAACATTCTAAACCATTTTTTGTTTTAACCCTTGTCTAACGGGGAGGCTGTTTTGAACTTTAATACTGGCTCTCTCAGGCTCCTTGTAAACACAAGCCGTGTTACAGTTAACCCTTCCCTTCGTGGCACCGCTGGGGTTGGAGCTGGGGAACGTAGCTCGCTGCTGCAGCAGAAGATTGGCCCCCAGCAGGCCCGGACCCTCTCCAATGTGTTGTGAATTCTCTGCAATGTGAGGTTTTCTCTAATAAACTGGCCCTTCCAGTTGCAACCAGTCTTCCTTTATAAACCAAGGCCTAGGCTTTGCATCCAGCCTGCCCCGGCTTGTTGGCTCCCCTCCTCCATCCCCTGCGAAGTGGAGTCAGCCGAGACTTAGTGCTGCTTGAGGAGGCAGCAGCAAAGACCTTTTAGGGAGCAGAAATGTGAGCTCGGCCTTCCTGCGGTGCAGCTGCTTTCTGGGATCTAGCCAGCGTGTGGCAGAGCAGCCTGTGAGCTCCGCTCCTCGTCTGGGCTGTGCGCTAGAGTGATGTGAAGCTGGTTTTCTCTGAGGAGAGAGCACAGAGTTGGGGGAAGTGGGTTCGCAGGTGGTGCTGAGTGTGCCCAGAGCTCTGGGCTGTGTATTGTGATTGTACAGGGGAGCTGAAAGGAGCTCTCCCGCTGTGAAGGCTTCGCTGCCGGAATGTGTGTCCTGACTGCCAGAGGAGACTTCCCTGCTCACACTGCAGCTCTAATCATATTTTCTTAGTGGCTTTTGCTTTGGCAGGAAGAGCTTGTTTTAACCTGTTGTGCTGTCGGCCACGTGACATGGTGCTTGGGTTTCTGCTCCTGCTTGCTCATCAGGTTGTGCTTTTGGTGCTTGGTGTGGAGGGCCCAGCAGAACTGGTCAGTGAAACAGCTGTAAGCAGTGTGGAGTTGTGGGAATGCTGCTTTTACACACAGGAGGCCTGGTCTGTGGCGCAAATGCAGTGTTAGCTTTTTTTTTTTTCCACACCAGAGCAGCTTTGGGCAGCTCTGAGGATTGCAGAGACCCGGGGAGAGAACCCCTGTGACTGAGACACTTCTGGCCGGATCTGAGTTTCCAGATTTCTAGGTGGCTTGCAGGGAGATGAGGAGGAGGTTTTCCCAACTACTTCTTCCCCCAGGGCTGTTTTGGGAGTGTGGGCAGAGTCCTTTTCCCACCTATGGGCTGCTTTCCTCTCCTGTGTAAATACCTGTACAAAGAACTCTCAATAAAAACATCCTAGAATCATCATGGAATGGTTTGGGTTGGAAGGGACTTTAAAGGCCATTTAGTTCCACCCCCTGCCATGGGCAAGGGACACTTCCCACTGGCTCAGGGGCTCCAAGCCCCTTCCAAGCTGCCCTTGAACCCCTCCAGGGATGCCCACTGCTCAGGGCAACCTGGGCCAGGGCCTCTTTGCCTTCAGCGTGAAGAATTTCTTCCCAATCTTCTAATCTAAATCTTCCCCTTTCTAGTTTCAAGCCGTTCCCCGAGCCCTTCCCCAGCCTTCCTAGAGCCCCTTTCAGTACTGGCAGCTGCTCTAAGGTCTCCCTGGAGCCTTCTCCAGGATGAATAACTTCAGTTCTTTAAGTCTGTTCGTAGCATCTTCTTGGTTCTAGGGCCGCCATATTTGGGGGGGGGG